>CABHPH010144542.1:0-48045 GCA_902168325.1 Peromyscus nudipes
ATTGTGTCTCCACGTGAATGACTAGAGTGAAAACTTCCACCGCAGGGGACTCAGGTCACTTGGATATTTGGGGCTTTAATTAATTTAGCTAATTTAACTAATTTAGCTAATTTTATAATGTATTCATTAACTTAAATCAATCATAAAATGCCCCACCACCTTAAATAAAAGGCAGCCTGAGGTTAATAAGATACGGGATTCATCAAAGCAACTTTCCAATGAAATGTAACATAGTTTCTAAGACATTTTAAAAAGCTACTGTATCTACTAGCTTACAGAAGTCCACAGGAGTACACAGAATAGATCTTCCTTAAGGATTGGTTAAGAGTTCTAGTCCCACCAAAAAAATCAAAAGTTTATCTGTCAGTGTGCAGTATGCATAGAGCTGCATACCTTCAATGTATATATTCTCTCTTTCCCTCTCCTGCTCCTTTCTCTCTCCCCTCCATCTCAGAAACCATCTCTTGAGCGATTTACTCTGTTATTAACTAATTGCGAAATTTAATTTACTCAGCTACTTGTCAGGCTGGTAGCTAACATTTAAATTTACCAGAGGCTGGGGTCAGAACCCAAGACAATTAAGAGGAAACTGGGAAGGGAAAGCTGCTGTGAATTTGGGGACATCCAGACAAGAAAATGTGAAGGCCCTGGAGGTAGAAAGCAGTATGTGTCTGTAGGGAAACCAGGAACCAATTCTGTCTAGATGGGTAGCAGTATTTTTTTCAAGATGCACTTATTTTTATTTTATGTGTATGAATGTTTTAGCGTAAATATATGTTAGTGCACAGTGTGCAAGCCTGGTACACACAGAGTCCAGAATAGAGTGTCAGATCTCCCGGCACTGGAGTTATGGACAGTTGTGTTAGGTCCAAATCAGGCCCCCAAAATGGCAGTGCCACTGAAAATGTCCTAAATGACAATCTGGGCTCAGCTCAGGTGGAACTCTGACCATCTAGACAGAGCAAGAAAATGACATAAATTTGAGCAGAATTCTTATTCTCCAAGAAAGGCTATCATGCTTCCAGATGATCTTTTGTTTCTTTGTGGTTTGGGGTAGAAAAGGTTGTTGTTTTATTTTGTTTTGTTTTATAATAACATCTCACTATGTAGCTCAGGCTAGTCTTGAACTTTTGGTGGTTGTCTTAGTTACTTTTCTAATGTGATAAAATACTATAACCAAGGCCACTTATAAAAGAACTAGTTTAATTGGGGGCTTATGTTGACAGCGTTAGAGTTCTTGACCATCGTGGGGGACATGGCGGCAGGCAGGCATGGTGATAGAGCAGTAACTGAGAGCTTACATCTTGATCCTTAAATGTGAGGCAGGCAGAGAGACCTAACTAGAAATGCCATGAGCTTTTGAAACCTCAAAGCCCATCCATTCCCAGTGACACACCTCTTCTAACAAGGCCACACTTCCTAATCCTTCCCAAATAGTTCCACAACTGGGGACCAAGTATTCAAGCATGAGCCTATGGGGACAATTCTCATTCAAATCACCACAGTCATCTTCCTGCCTTGCCTCCTATGACTGCTGAAGTTATAGGCATGTGTACCATGCCTGGTTTCCATATGAACTTGAATACTTGCAGCTGCTTATACCTTAGAGTATCCAATAGAAGAAGTCTGCAGATACTCATTGCCTTCGTCAGGGTTACTGTTGTTGTGACTAAAACAGTCACTGTCCTATTGCTTTGAGGTCCATATTGCTATGAGGAGACACTATGACCAAGGCAATTCTTATAAAAGAAAGCATTTATTAGAGCCTTGCTTATAATTTCAGAGGTTTGGTCCTTTATCATCATGGAAGGGAGCATGGCATGCTGTGGCAGACTGGTGCTGGAAAAGTACTTGAGAACAACATCCTAATCTGAAGGCAGAGAGAGGGACTCTAGGCTTGGCACGGGCTTTTGAAACCTCAAAGCCTACCCCCAGTGACACACTTCTTCCAGTAAGGCCCCACCTCCGGATCCTTTTAATCCATTTCAAATAGTGCCACTCTGGGGACTAAGCATTCAAATATATGAGCCTGAGGGCCATTCTTATTCAAACCACCACAGTTACCATTGCTGTGATGAACACCATGACCAAAGCAACTTGGAGAGGAAACTGTTCATTTGGCTCACACTTCCACATACATCCCAGTCCATCTTGAAAAGAAGTCAGGACAGGAACTAAAAGAGGGCAGGAACCTGGAGGGAGGAGCTGATGCAGAGGCCATGGAAGAGTGCTGCTTACTGGCTTGTTCCTCATGGCTTTCTCTCCCTGTCTTCTTTTTCTTTCTTCCTTTTTTTTTTCCCCTTTCATTTTTGGTTTTGTTGGTTTCTTGTCTTTTGTTTTTTGTTTTTAAGACAAGGTTTCTTTGTGTTGCTGTAGCTGTCCTGGAACTCCCTCTGTAGACCAAGTTGGCCTCAAGCTCACATAGATTCACCTGCCTCTGCTTCCTGAGTGCTGGGAATAAAGGCATGTGCCACCACTGCCTGGCTTCAGCCTGTTTTTCTGTAGAACCCATACCACCGGCCCAGGAGTGATCCTACTCACAATGAACTGGTACCTCCCATAGCAATCACTAATTAAGAAATTGTCCTACAGGTTTGCCTCCAGCCTGATCTTATGGATGTATTTTGTCAATTGAGGCTCCCTCCTCTCCAGTGACCCCAGCTTGTGTCAAGTTGACATAAAACTAGCCAGCACACTAATCTTACTTAATTTTTATACAACTAATTTTCAGACAAACTAACCTGACACTGTAATAAGCCAAATCCATTTGAGTAAAAGACATTGTGGAACCACACACACACACACACACACACACACACACACTAAAAAAGCAAAGTTATTTTCATTTAATCAAGAGAATTGAAGAGATATCCCAAATAATGTAGGTTATAGCCATTGTCGTTGGTTGCCTCACAGAACTTAAAGGTAAGATTTTATAGCTGAAGACACCACACATTTCAGATATAGGACGGTAGCTGAAAGTTTTCCTGTGTGCTGCCTGGCCCGTGGTCAGGACAAATCTATCTCACCCACCAGTCCTGCAGCCGCTCGGATCCAAATAAACACACAGAGGCTTATATTATTTTTAAACTATGGCCATGGCAGGCTTCCTGCTAGCTAGCTCTTATATCTTTAATTAACTCATTTCTATTAATCTATGTTTTGCCACATTTTCTGTGGCTTTATCTGCATCCCATTACATGTTGCTTCTTGGGCGGCTGGCTGGCGTCTCTCTCTGCCTTCTTCCTGTCTCTCTAGTTAGAATGTCCTGACTAACCTTATTCTGCCTCACCATTGGCCAAACAGCTTTATTTCTCAACCAGTCAGAGCAACACATATTCATAACATACAGAACAACATCCCCATCATAGGACTTCAAAGAATTGAGCTGGAACTGATCTGAAAGCCTCCTACCTGAGGACTGGCCCTCATAATATGGGAAGGTATACAAGCTGCTAAGAAAGAAAAACAGTCTTACCCAGATATAAAGCCTACCAACCACAACAAAGACCACCATAACAAGATATCCCCAAGGGTGCAATAGTAGCACTTACGTTTTGGGGGTAACCAACAACTATCTATTTGGACTTGAGGTCCACTCAGTAAAACAGAAGTCTTGCCTGGTATTAGACCCTAGCTAAATAACTGGTTGGAGAGGTCATAGACCCTAGAGAAGAACCTACTACTGCAGTTTTTCCAAACCAATCTAATTTCTAACTGCATTCTAAATATTACTACTTACACCCATAGACAAATGTAGCTCTCACTTCTCATCAAAGAAGCTTCTTTATGCAATAGATAGAAACTATGACAGGGATTCACAACTGGTGAAATGCAGAGAATAAGTGGCTGTGGGGTACTCACCCCCATTGACACATCTACAACACTATCTCTACATTGAAAGCTCAGGAAACATTGTGGAGGAGAGGGTAGAAGGATTGAAAGAACCAGAGGGACCAGAACATCTGCTGTGAGACAGTATCTTCTGTATATGGTTGGGAAGCTGCACACTGAAATCTCATAAGTGTGGTCGCCTAAACAAGACCTGCAAAATGATAACACCAATTGACATGCCATTGTAGGTTGGGGAAATTTCACAAGACTCTATCCCTAAATGAAGAGCTGCAGTCAATTAATTAATGACTGCTGGGAGAGGGAGAATTAGTCCTCTCCAAGGATGAGCTCCCTGATTGGGAATCCAATTCCAAGTGTTCAGCCCTAAACAAATACACATGCAGGCAACAACTCAATAGGCTGTGTGTGTGTGTGTGTGTGTGTGTGTGTGTGTGTGTGTGTGTGTGTACAATAATTGATTTGAGGCCTCTTGGGGATGGATTTACTGCAGCAAAACTTGATTTTAATGATAATAGTTTCTTCAACTAACGTAATCTCTGTGTTAAGAAAATAAAATAAGGAATAGAAATTAAGTTAGTGTTTATTAGAAACTCTTAAACTATGTGTCAAATTTTAGTAAGCATACTACCTATCTCAAGAAGAAACATTTGAGATGTTCTTTCTCTCTCTCTCTCTCTCTTTACCTCCTTCCCTCCCCCCCCATACACACACCTCCCTTCTGTCATTCCAACCCTTCTGTTTACTTTTCTTTCCTTACAATGCTGGAGGATAGAACCCAGGTCCTAGCTGAATGCTAAGCAAGCACTGTACTATGAGATAATAACAAAACTGACATGTAGATAACTAATTTTCAACTGCAGAAGGGCCACCCCATAGACAATAGCAGATCTGGTATTGAATCCCTTATTTTTCTGACTCCGAAATTCATGCATGAAGTTTATGTAATAGTACTAAAGATCAGTTGGGTAAGATTGTATCTTGTTTCATCTGGTCAACAAGTATCAACATTTTCCTCTATAGTCCCCTAACCCCAGCCAGTCTCCATGAATGTTTCCTTCAGTTCCCATCCTTCAGTTCATAGCTAATGTCTGACCTATTTTTGACAGGTGCAACAGATACATAAGCTTTGCTTTCTCCAGAAACTACAAAAACTACAGAGAATTGCTTATGTAATGCTCTTTACTAATTATGAAGGGGTTTTCTTGATTATGTATTTTATTATTTTTTCACATGGAAATTGCATCCTGCAGCCCCATAGCCCACGGAGCTTTTCTGTGTTGTGGGAGATTTTTGTTTTGTCATGCCCTGTGTTTTGATCCTGTTTTTCCATCCCCTGACTTTTCCTAAATCCTCCCCACCTCCTTACAGCTCAACTTCTCATAATCTATCACTCTCTCTCCCCCACTCCTTCCCACCCTCAAGGCAAAAATCAGTTTCCTGCAATGGAGTGTCACTGAGGACATCAACCACGTTCTAGGGCAAGGAGTGGCTGGCCAACACAAAAGAACTCCCATGTTTTGCTTCTGTGGACTTTTTGCTTCGTTTTGTTTTGTTTTGATTTTTTCTTGTCTTACTGGCTTTTTGTTTGTTTGTTTTGATTTTCCTTTTTTGTGAAGACTCTTACTTTACGGTTTTTTAAATTAGTTAGCTGACCCAGCCTGTTGTGGAATATTTGTACACTGTGTGAAGATGTATTGCTGTAATTTTTGTAATAAAAAGCTGAATGGCCAATAGCTAGGCAGGAGGTATAAGTGGGATTTCCGTGGAGAAAAGGGAAGAAGAGGAGGAGGAATTGAGGCTCACAGGAGATGCAGAGAGGAAACAGGAGGTGCAAGATGAAAGAGAGGTAGTGTCACGTGATAGAATATACGTTAATATAAATCAGTTAATTTAAGTTATAAGAGCTGGTTAGGAACACTAAGCTATAGGTTGAGCTTTCATAATTAATAAGAAGTCTCCATGTCATTATTTGATAGCTGGCTGGTAGGACAGAGAAAGACTCCTTACATATGGCATCCAATGTGGAGGTACATATTTCCACATAGAACCTGAGAAAGCTTTTTTAAAAAGTTCCAAACATGCAAACACAGAGCCAAACTGGGCTTCCTAGTCCCGCAGTGTCTCAGGCCAGCCTCAGCTACAGAGACATGACTCCTTGCTGCTGCCTGTGGGCTTGAGCCAGTCAGTGCCATGTGTGGAGCTGCACAGCAGGTTTAAGGCTTGGCTTGCACTGTCAGAGAAGGCTGCAGGTACACAATAAAGTGGTCCAGATCAAGAAAACCTTTAAACAGATGCAGTAAAAAATGAGTATAGACATTCATTGAAAAAAATAGTTTAAAAATAATAAAGTCTTTAAAGTAAGAATAAAGTAATAAGAAAATAATAAGCCACATAAGGTTGGGAATTGTGCAGGACATCTGTGTAGGCAGAAGTTTCTGTCCTGCCCACCAGCTCCCAAATAACCAACACAGAGGCTAATATTAATTATAAATGCTTGGCTGATAGCTCGGGCTTATTACTAACTATCTCTTATAACTTAAATTAACCCATTTCTATTAATCTATGTATTGCCAACTGGCTCATGGCTTTGCCTATCCTCCAGCATATCTTGCTCCCTTCTGTATCTCCTGGCAACTTCACTGACTCTACCCTTCTCCCTCCCAACAGTCTCAGTTTGGCTGTCCTGCCTATACTTCTTGCCTGGCTACTGGCCAGTCAGTTTTTATTAACCAGTGAGAGTAATATATATTCACAGTGTACAGAAGGATTATTCCACAGCACATCTGGATCCTGTATGGTGCTTTGTTGACTTTGAATGCTGATGAGCGAGCAGCAGCTGCTGAGAGTCATTGGATTGTGGAAGGGACTGCTGAATTAAACTAGCCTATATACTTTAGAGAAGTCTTGGCGTCAGAATAGAAGACAGGCAATGTGTTGCATTGGGGAAGAGGTTATGTGTTTGTTTCCACAGGAAACACAAAGCTATGGATTCCTTCAAAGTTAATAAAGATCAGATTTGACCAGGGGAGACCTCCTGAGGATCTTGGCTACAGACATGAGGGAGGAAGACAGGAAAGACTATGGGGCAGGTGACATATATGCTGATCTCTCTGCATGAGAACAGCTCTGAGACTAGATGAGACATGATAAATCTTGTTGGCTACAGAATCCTCATGACTTATTATTATATGTCATCCTTTCATATGACATGGATATAGAGGTTTGGCTATATAATCCAAACAAACTTATACAGTTAACAGATGACTTTTACCTGCTCAAACATAGAACAAAAAATCTTTAGCTGACATGTGCACACTGCACATTCCATACTTGTGTTAATATATATATATGTATGTAGATATATATAATATGTATATATTACCTTTAAAAATTGGTATGTTTTCAGAAAAAGGGACCAACACCAATGAAGACAAGTAGCCCAGGTGA
Organism: Peromyscus nudipes; assembly: GCA_902168325.1. Lineage (NCBI taxonomy): Eukaryota > Metazoa > Chordata > Mammalia > Rodentia > Cricetidae > Peromyscus > Peromyscus nudipes. Next base: position 7,303 of record CABHPH010144542.1, read on the forward strand.
TACAGCCTCTCAGAATTCCTCTGTTACAGTGTCCTCAAAGTTCTACATTCAAAAAAATTCAAAGCTGCTAGCTAAGATGGTCCAGCCTCATGCACTATTCCAGCCAGGACTTCAGATAAGCCCTGCACTTTCTCTTTGCACAAATATTGGACAACAAATATTATTGCTGGTTTTCCCAGAACTTGACCATTATCTCAATTTTCTCATGGTCCCCTAAAGATGCCGTTGCCTCCAGACAACAGCAAGTAGTCTAGAGAACACAACCACATTCCCAAGAGGTAGGGTAGGTTGGTTTTGTTCGTTTGGTGGGTTATGGATGTCTGTCATTGTTCAGGAGTGGTTGGTTGCAAATTGCTATTGGTCATGGTAAGGGAGAAAACAAAGCAAGGGAGGTTGGATTCATGGATCTCTTTCTGAAAAGAAAAGGGGGATATAGAAATTATAAGATAAAGGTAGATTGTTGAATCTACTTTCAAACTAAAAAAGCAACTACCAGTCTCAAATAGTTTACATTGGTATGGACTTTCGTATATTGGTACCAATTTAAGGTTATTTTTGTTATACTATATGTATGTTTCTACTCTTGTTTAAGCCATTTTTGTATATTGATACAAATTTAAGGTTATTTTTGTTATACTGCATATATGTTTCTATTCTTGTTTAAGGTATTTTACTGATGCAGCTCATTTAAAAATGTAAAGTTCTGGTCCTTGAAAGCTATTAAGGATAATAAAGAAAGACAGGTTAATAGTTAGTCATCTATAACAAATTTGTAGTCATGTTAGGTATGTTTTCAAAGTCAAACAGATATATTTTAGATAGATAGGTGGTCTTCAAATACTTCAAAGGCCAGGGGCAGGAGGAGGGAAGAGAGGGGAATCTGTAGTTGGTTTGTAAAATGAATAGAAAATCTCTTAATAATAAAAAAATACTTCAAAGGCCTAAATATGGCACGTAAGATGTTTTCATAACATAAGGCTTTTCATGACAGTGAAACTCATCTGCTCTTGGCAGCACCAGTTTACTTCAAAAAAGGATGATGGCCACTGAAGAACCTCCATATGGAGTTTGCTTTCTATGTGGCAAAGTTAGCCACTGGGCAAAGAAACTGCCCTTGCCTCGACTGCTGACAGTATGCTCTCCAAATTCAACAAGTAGGACACAAAAGAAGGCAACTGCTGAACTTTGCCAAGACAAGGTAGGGCAGTTCTTCTAAATTCCTGCTTCACAGAAAAATCTGTCAGATATACTAAGCCTGTAGACCGAAATGTTGCAGAGGAAACTTGGGTGACTGTCCAGGCATCTGGTTGTTTCTGTCATTTCTATACCTTTGAAAGTTGCTTACTCTGCACTTCCTGTTTACTCAGGTAATATTTTATCCTTCTTAGGTCATTGATGGGGTTGAAGACTAGATAGTTATAGTTACAGTTTTCCTTGTTACCCAATTCAGAAACAAAACTTATGTAAGAAATGTAAAATGCATAAGGTTGAGAGACATAAAAGCTTAAGTTGTTTATCTAAGGAAATGTTTTTAGGTCTAAAAAGATATTCTTAGGATGGTAATACAAGTTATGATAGAAAGTGGTTTAGGTATAAAACTTTATACTCACTAAGATAGGATAGATAATGGAGTACTTTCTCCAAATTTACTAAATACAAATGGACTGGACATTGTGAATGTAATTCTTACCTGATGATTGTTCTTTTGTTGTTGTTGTTTTTGGTTTTGGTTTTTCGAGACAGGGTTTCTCTGTGTAGCTTTGCGCTCTTTCTGGAACTCACTCTGTAGCCCAGGCTGGCCTCGAACTCACAGAGATCTGCCTGGCTCTGCCTCCCGAGTGCTGGGATTAAAGATGTGAGCCACCACCGCCTGGCTAATTGTTCTTATTGTATATAATTTTACTATGTTAGAGTTAAAACTTTCCCTTCTTATTTAGACAAAAATGGGGAAATGTTGTGGCATATTTGTACACTGTGTAAAGATGTATTGTTGTGATTGGTGTAATGTGGGAGCCACAGTGACTCCAGCTTGTGGCTTGATTCCATCTTGACTTAAGGTCAGAGAGTTCAAGCTTGTTTTTTCTTCTCAAGGCTGAATAACAGGATGTTTGGCCAAAGGCGTGGTTACTAGATGTTTTGAGAATTAAGGATGTGTTTATACATGTTTGTTTCTTGAACCATGGTAAGAAAGTCTTTTGCCCCGCTTGCTTTGGGTATAAAAAGGCTATGAGAAATAAATTTGGTGCTGCTGCTCAATGAGAGCCCTCCCAATTCTATCTTCTGTCTCTTGTCTCTTTCTTTCTTAATCTTCACTCCCCTATTCAGGTGCTGTTTGACAGGTCAGCTGGTCCTGACAGTGTAATAAAGAGCTGAATGGCCAATAGCTAGGCAGGAGAAGATAGGCGGGATTTCCAGCAGAGAGAGGGGAAGTCAGCGGGTTCAATCTAGGGGCTCGAGAGACACCAACCAGATGCAGAACACATTGGACATACAGGACAGAGGAAAGGTAACTGAACCAAATGATAGAATTTAGATTAATAGAAACAAGTTAATTAAGTTATAAAAGCTAGTTAGAAAAAAAGCCTAAGTTAAGGACAAGCTTTCATAATTAATAATAAATCTCCATGTCATTATTTGCAGGCTGACAGTCCCGACAAGAAAGCTTACTACACCAGCCCTCCATTGTTTCTCTACATAATAAAAGAACAGAAAACTTGCTGGCAGCATTTCCATGAGTGCTTAGGTTAAAAACCCTTTGATTAGGATGTCTTTGGTCAAAGGTGATAGTTCCCTCTTCTTAAAGACAAATAAAACAGTTTTCCTTCTATCAGACCTCAAACTAGATACTGCTAGCTCAGAATAGATGGTCAAATTTCTCATTGAAAGCACTCAGGACCAGATTAGTAGACATATATTAGTTACATATGCCGTTCATCTCTTCCTTTGGGCACCTGCTACATTCTGCCAAAGTGGAATTCAGAGAGGAAAAAAAGTGGGGCAAACTGTGGGAACAGTCAAGCAAAAGAATAGTAAACTAATGAAGTTTTTTCCAAAGACTGTGTTTAGTGAAACTGTAATGTTAACACAGGAATTAACTCTAGGCAAAGAGCTATGGGGAAGTATGGGAGGTTTTATTATAGTTTTAACACTTGTCATAGAAAGGACAGATAGTAAGATACATGCTAAATCATTACTGCAGTTTCTGTTCGACAGCGTGGCAGAGACTATAAGATATGAGATTTACACCACTAAAAATGATCAAGAAAGAGAATTAAGAAAAGATGGTGCAGTGGTATCCTAGTATCTGTAGAAAGCGGAGTAAGGAGTTAAAACTCAGCAGAGAGTGCAACACAGTATGACAGAAGAGAAACCAAGACAGCCTACAGGAAACCAAACCATCTCCAGCAGTCAGCAGAGGAGACGCGAGAAATAGAACCCATACAAAAAGATAAAAAAGAAAGTAATGAAAATTTAATTACAGCCCCAAGCTTAATCATTCCCATCCAGATAGTGTCAGCTTACAGCTTACTAGATCTTCCATGATACACCTCATACATACTTACACTTCCGTACTGCACAACCAAGGTCCAGTTTAGATTCCTTTTTAAAATCATCCAAAGAACTTCAGCTTTTTCTATAGGAACAAGTCTGACCCAATGAACCACTTAAGTACATGACTGTTTTTTAATTTTCCTTGTTATTTTCATAACACAAATGACTCATGAGGTTTTTATTTTATATATGCAAATAGCATGTAATGGAATCCATATCAGTGTATACAAATATTTATTGAACTTTTTGGTTTGGTTTATTTTTAAATCTTAGACTATATATCTGGCAATGAAATTGAAAGGAACATGTTTCTTTATCATGTGTAAAGACCTGGCCTTAAATAAAAATAAAATAATAAGACATGGCCTCAATCCTCAGCACCTTATACACAATTATGTTAAATTGTGACATACAGTTTTGGCAGTATTAATGTTAGAACAGAACTGGAGTTAGACTACAAGTTAAACCTGTAATAATCCCAACTCTCCACTGAAACAAAGGTGATCTGTTCACAGTTTTACATTTGGTCTATTCCAAGCATGAATGTTCTTTCAAAACTTGGGAGGGAAACCAAATATGATAATAAATGGGGCTTCCAAGGAGATGCAAATTGGAACCATAAGAGTACAATTGGGCTGAGTGTAGTGGTGAATGCCTTTAATCCCAGCACTCAGGAGACAGAAGCAGACAGATCTCTGTGAGTTCGAGGCCAGCCTGGTTTACAAAGCAGGTTCTAGGATAACCAGAGCCATTACACAGAGAAACCCTGTCTCGAAAAATCAATTGTCAAAAACCAAAAAAAAAAAAAAAAAAAAAAGTACAGTTGGTATTTATACAATTAAATTAGATATTTTTGGGAAAATAGGTTGAGTAAACAAAACAGGATCTTGTCCATCTTGTCCCCATACCTGGCAGAGTCCAACTGTAGGCCCTGGGTCAAGGAAATGGAGATAGCAAATGGCCCATGACGTACCTGCAAATCATAACAAATGGAGTCTGGGAAGTCAAGAGAGAAAGTATTTCAGTGAGCTGTAGTCAACCAAAACGAGCACTGGACACTACCTTGCTTTGTTGTTTTTACAGTGCTGGGAATTGAACTCAGGTTGCCCCACACATGCCGTCTGTACTCTCTCATGGGGTGGTGGATGTCCCCACCCCCACTGAGTAGTTGACTAATGAAAGAACTAAGCAGACATGCACTCATAGGACTTGTGCAAGTTCATGGCACGTTAAAGAGAGCAAGAAGGAAAGAGATGGAGAGGAAGCAGCTGACAGGAGGCCAGACTAATGTTTTGTTTTCATGAGAGTGGGGGTAAAAGATAATGATGTTAATTCATCAGTACTGAGCACTCGGAATGTGCTTGCCATTTCAGCTGTCTGATATGGGCCACTGAACTCCATCTAAATAGCATAGTCTTGTAAGGAGCTAAATCCAATTGCTCCTGTTGAGCAGGGAAGAAAGTCCTGCTTAAACTCATACTGAGGAAGGGACAGAGCTCCTACTCCGTGCCCAACATGTTAAGGGCTAGTGAGATGGCTCGTTGGATGAACTGCTTGTCATGCACGCCTAAGTCCCATCTTCAGCATCCATCCATGTAAGAGTAGGAGAGACTCACAAAGTTGTCCTCTGACCTCCATGTGCGCGCGCGCACACACACACACACACACATCTTCATCAGTGGATGGACTAAGAGCACTACTCTTGCAGAGGACCAGAGTTTGGGTCACAGCCACCTATAATTCCAATGCCAGGGGATCGGACACCCACTTTTGGACTCTGTGGGCACCTTCACTCACACATACACATACCCAACCACACACACAAGTATACACATAATTTTTAAAAATAATTTTCTTGGGAAAATTAGAAAAGTTTTATCATATCTCCTAATTTTTCAATGAAGTAAAAGTATTTCAACTTCTCGAAACATGGGGCACATGTGAGAAAATGTTAAATATTTAGGGTAGATGGTGTAATTCAATGGTGAGCACATGCCTATCATGTGAGTGTTCCTAAGTTCTACCCCAGGCACAATAAAAAAAAAATGCAGTGTTCCCTCAAGCTTCATGTTATGCGTTTAAATGGTTAGAAGAAAACAGCCCAAGCTAACGGTCAGATGCACAAAGGTGGAGCCCGGCTCTGCTTCTCCCTGCAGTGCGGCTGTGGGCATGTGGCCGAAGTACTCTGTAAATGTTGATTTTTCACCTCAGTAGACATCATTGGACCTGCCTCACTAGATTGTTGTTGTATGAGACTATTTCAGCAGATGCAAATTCACGGTAAGATAGGCTGTAAATGTTGCTGCTGTCACTATTCTTATGGTTATCATCGTTATTGTTATCGTCCCTCTCTGTACATTGTACATTGTACACTTTACATTGGTACATGCATTTGCATGCAGGAAAAATAGAAGCTTGTGGGTTTTCTTTTTTTTAGTTGAGTACAGTGAAGGAAGAGAGCAGAAAAGGAGTAGGGTGATGGCTATGGCATAATAGCCTTCTTTAAATAGCTAACACATTGTTTTAGCATTCAACCAAAAAATTACAAACCTACCTAATTATATTAAATTGCTTTGCTTGAAAAACTATTTCAAAGTAATAATTTCTGAAAATGATATTTTCACTGTTTCATGTGAGGCACACACCATAATCACTATAATTCTAAGGTGATTATATGCAAATGCCAAGGGCATTAACTTTTTCTTTATTATAAAATATACAGTATGTTAAGTATACAAACTCATCATAAGATGATTTTTCCTCATTAAGGCATCTTTGCAGTCTAAATGTTTCTAATAATTCAGGTGTTCACTACTGCTTAAATTCAACATTGTAGGCCCTGGAGAGATGGCTTGGCCCTTGCTACACAAGCCTGATGACCTGAGTTTGATCCCAGGAACCCATGTAAAGGTGGAGAGGGACAAATGAACCCACAAAAACTCTTCTCAGTCCTCCACACCTGTACAATGATGCCTGCATGTGTACACACACATAGACACACCCACATTTCCATACCATATACACATATATACACAAAATAAATACAATTTGAAAATTAAATAAATTCAACTTTGCATTCACACTTACATACAAATCCAGTGTTGTCACAGTCATACACAATAAATTGCATTTAACCATGAAAAAAGAAGGGTGGGCAGTACAGAGGGAGAGGGAGGAAGGTGATATATGTAACACTAAGGATGCTTGAAAAGCGATAGGGGAACATTATTTTATAAGCTTACTTGAAAACCTTATATAATATATGTTATATTAGTATATATAAAATGTATAAATATTTTAACATTAAACGTATAATATATTAATATATTAATGTTATAATATACATTATACATAATATAATATTAATATACATTATACGTTTTATATATATTAAATGGAATTATGACACAAGGGTGATAGTATTTACCCCAAAAGGCATAGACTAGCTAACAAAACCCCATTGCCAGGCATGGAAAACCTCTCTTCAAATTGCTGGTGGTGGGGGGGGGTTTCAAGAGACTCCCCAAACCGTATAGACTATTGTCATCACCCTTGGCTGCCTCACAGAACTTGAAGGTAAGACTTTATAGCTGAAGACACCACATACTTTGAACACAAGACTTGGAGTAATTCAGCTGGAACTGACCTGGAATCCTCCTCTCTGAGGACTGAGTCCCATAATCTGAGAAGGTGCTGTGCAAGCTGTCAAGAGAGAAAAACAGTAAGTCCTACCCAGATGTAGAGCTTGTGAACCATAACAATGACCAGTATGGCAAGAACTCCCCCAGGGTGCAATAGTGGCACTTATATTTTGGGGTAAACAATGACTGTCTAATTGGACTTAAGGTCCACCCGATAGATCAGAAGTCATGCCTGGTACTAGAAACCTAGCTAAACTAACCTATGGCTGGAGAGGTCACAGACCCTGGAGAAGACCCTACTGCTGCAGTTTTCCTAAACCAATGTGACTTCTAACTGCATTCTAAATAGTACTACTTACACCCATAGATAAGTGCAGCTCTCACCCTGCATCAAAGAAGCCTCTTTTTGCAGCAGATGGAGAATATTACAGAGATCCACGATTGACCCGTCCAGCAGGTCCAGTTATTCATGGGTCTCGAGCCGGGAAACACCTGAAAGCCAATGGGGAGAGAGGGAAACGAAGCCAGGGACAAAATGAGAGACTGAGTCAATCTGAGTCGCGTCAAGGCTCCGTTTATTGATTGGGGACTGAGGTTTTTATGCAGGGCTTCAGGCAGGGAGGGGGCAGAGAAAGGAGAGTGGAAAATTTCCAGAAGAAGTCAGAGTGGTCGGGGGGAGTTGAAGTCTCTTTGGTCCAAGGCTCTGCAGCTGGCCGATTACTGTTCAAGGCTATATCTAAAAGGTATACTTCTTAGTTAGGCCAAGGTCGTCCTGTCTTGGCAAGTCTTGCAGTTGGCCAAGGGCGTCTGGTTTTGCCAGACTCCAAACTCCAAGCAGAAATACAAAACATAACAATCTTGAGTCAGACAGTCCTGGGTCAGTCTCCAACACACGATTGGTCAAAATTTAGAGTAAGTGATTCCGGGGTGCCCAGCCCCAAGTGATCCATCTACAATACAGCCCCCACAGCTAAGCAGGGAATATCATGGAAGGAGGAGGAGAAAGATTGTAAGAGCCCATGGACCAGAATGCTGCTGCAAGATAGTATCTTCTAAATATGACAGGGATGCTGTATTCATGAGCTCTACAGTGTGGTTGCCTGCACAAGACTATACCAGTTAATATGCCAACATGGATGGGGGAAATTTTCACAAGGATCCATCCCTAGACAAAAAGCTCCAGGAAGTCTATTGCTGCTGAGGGAGAGAAAATCAAAGAATCAGTTTCCTCTGGGTATGAGCCATATGATAGGTTACCAGTACTAAGTGGTCGACCCTAAACACATGGATATAAGACGAACAGTAAATGGACTGAATAGGGGTGTGTGTGTGTGTGTGTGTGTGTGTGTGTGTGTGTGTAAAACAACTTTAGAAGAGGCTGTGAACTGGAGAAGTGGTGGGAGGTTACATGAAAGGAGTTAGAGAGGGAAAGGAATTCTCAACGAGGTTTTTAACTAAAAACATGAAGATATGCTAGGCCACCTAGGTTGTTTCCATACTAAAGTTGTACCGTTTCTTATATCATTTTTAATTGCTTCCACTCATTGCTGCTTTGAAGCCGTTCAGGATCAGAATTTACTCAGCTCTTCTACAATTCCTTTTACATTTTCCCATTCCGTGGTCTTAGTTTCTATATATGAGAAATGAAAAAACAAACAACTTATTTTTAGCTTATGAAGAGAAGAAAATCCCATCCATTATCCATTTACTTATGTCATATAGTTGGTTATACAATTAAAATAGCAAAGTGAAATTTAGCATTTACTACATATTAATACTTTCTTGTCTTGGATTTTCGTAACGCAGTTGTTTGACCTGAGCAGGAAATGTTGGTAAGTTGTTTTAAAATGCTAGCAATTCTGTCATGTACTGCCTGAGATAAACATGCATGTGCTTGTTTGTAAACGACAGAAATTGCATATGTTAGAAAGGAAACTTGGCTGACACAGCCCAAGTTGGAAATAACAGAGTTCATCTGGACGGCTTTGTTTGAAAAGAGGGTGAGGTGATTCGAATCCTATGAATTGACTCAGAAGAAAGGAATGGAATGAACAAGTCATCTTCACTCATTTCCCCCAGGAGTCAAAAAAGATCAAGACACAAAACTACAGTGTTTCTGCAGTCATTCCAAGGCAGGCCGGCTGTGTACAATGATTGTAGTGATTGCAGTCATTTTTTTCTTTACATGTTGATACAGAATTTATTCTGAGTACTAAGATTCCTCCTTAGCTTTTGGTCAGGGACCCTACTATAAATCCAAGGAACCATGGTATCTTAACAATATACAGTTGTGAGTTGTGGCTCATAGCACAGTTCGCTGTTTTTGTTTGGTGCTAAGCATCCAACCCAAGACTTTGCACAGGTGAGCTCCATCCGTGGTCCAGCACAATTTTAAAGAGTTCGTTGTTTCACTAAGTGTATAGAAAGCTTCAGAGACCACCACAGAACTCTATTGTAACAGAGTTCAACAGAGACAAAATGAGGCAGGCATGGTGAGCTATGCCTGTAATCCCAGCTCTCGGCCCATAGGAAGCAAGAGTATATGGAGCTCTAGTCCACCTAGAATATATAGTGAAACTGTTTCAAATCAAAAAAGAGAAATTAGGAAAAAGAAAAGAGACATAATTGGAGCAAGTAACTGTAAAGTGTCCATGTTTAAGCTGGACATACATGGCAGAAAGTGAAGTTTTTAATGTATGTCATCTAGAGCTGTAGAATTTTCCTGATCAGTTCAATACACTAGCCTCTGCAGCAGGGTAGCCTCTATAATCAACATTTTATCAAGGCCAAATAGCCCACTGTAGATCAACCTCTCAGGTTCCTTCTTTATCTCGCTCTCTGGCTGCCAGGCCTGGCACCTCCCACAGAAGATAGAAGGAGAGATAGAAATGTGAAACCCAACTCGTTTTGCTGTTCAGTTGAACACCTTGGCCAAATGTTTTCATTGAAAGGAAGAAGTGGAAACTGCTGTTTAGCACGAGGATTTAAACTGTCTGCAGGTTGTCATTTGTCTGCGTTTCCCTTTCCCTTATTGCTGTAAGTAGCACAGGGTTGGCTGTTTTGTCCTAAATTAAATGCAGTGTTTTATAGCAAGTCCGTGGTTTCTGCACATGACATAAGCCATACTTAGTCTGCCTTAGAACGATTGCAGAAACATTGCAAATTTAGACTCTGAAACCTGCTGCTGAAGTACAGGCAGCCAGTTTTTCAGCTTTCAAAGCTGCTCTGTGTGAAGCAGTACGTCGGGGAAATCTGTTGCTGGTACACCCTCCTCATATCCTTTTCCTAAGAAGATTTAACAGGAGGAAGAAGAGACATAAGCTACTGCAAAGATCACAAACACCAAAGAAGCAGCAGCGAGTACTGCTAGGCTTTCAAACACCCAGACACCCTCAGGCTTCAGAGCTGAGAGCCTCCTGGTAATACCTCCCTTGACTTTTGGAACAAGTGGCAATCCCACCCACTGATACAATTGATCCTCTGTTTCAAATTGCTAGTGTTTTCTTTAGAGGGAAAAAAAGGAAGTAAAAAGCCATGGATTATTCTCATTTAAAGTTAAAGAACAGTTTGTATTAAGTAACAATGGTTACTAGAGTTAGGGCAGCAGGCTGCACTCTGGAACAACACAGTGTAAAAGATACTCAGTTACTAGTAATGAGGAATTTGTTTTCTTCGGTCCATGCGGAACAAATTAGTTCAATTCCTGTGAGTGATTTATTTTCCTTTGTGTCCTTCGAACTTAAAGGAACAGTCTTGCCTTTAATGAGAAGGTTCTGAGTGTCCTAAAGCTTTTGAGAGACAGACAGAGATATAATTTTGCCAGTACACATCACTCAGCTTTGACCTTTTCCCCCCTTTTCTATTTTTTTTTTTTGAGACAGAGGTTTGAAATGTGGCCTAAGCTGACCTCAAACTCATCATGATCCTCCTGCCTCAGCCACCTGAGTTCTGGGGTTAGAGGTGTTCCCTACAATGCCCAGCCAGCTTTAACTCATTAGTAATATTTTTCCAAACGTAAATGTGAAATAATTTATTTGCCTATAATCTAAACCAGATTTTTTATTGCTGTGTCAAAAATTAGAATATAAATGATAATAAAAAACTCTTTTTTCCCTCTATTTTTAAAAACTATTTTTAAATTTTATATGAGTTGTGTATATGTGTGTGAGAGAGAAAGTGTGTGTGTGTGTGTGTGTGTGTGTGTGTGTGTGTATCTGTGTGACGTGTGCAGGTGCCCATGTAAGGCAGAAGTGTGCTTCAAATCCTCTGGAGCTGAGTTATATAGTTGTGAGCCAACTGATTTGGGTGCTGGGAATGAACTTGGGTCCTCTGAAAAAGCAGTTCGAGTTCTTACCTCTGAACCATCTCTCTAGCCCATTATTTATTTTAGTCACATTTATTTATTTGTGTGTGGTCTGTGTGTTTGTCCCATGGTACTTGGATGGAGATCAGAGGACAACTAACAGGGCTTTGTCCTCCCCTTCTACCATGTATGTCCTGGGGCTTGAATTCAGGTTGCATATACCTTTATCTATTAAGCCATTTCACTGTGCTGTGGGGTATTCATGAGAGAAGACTACTCGGATGTGGTTTTAAGCCCATATTTATTAGCCAGCTGGTGACTAACTGGATGTATAGGATTCCAGAGTAGCTCCAAGCTTTTCTCAGGGTGAGCTTTTAAGCACAAAAACCCCGTTCTGGATTGACATATTTCAGTTAACAAGAAGTGTTAGCCAGAAGCAGAACTACAGAAGCCAAACAGCAAGATTAGTACATTTAGAGCCTTTCATGGAACTATACACTTTGATGGATTAGGCCTTTGTTTTATTTTGGCAGGTGGTGCTGTCTACAGCCCGAATGGTACTTCCACCACGGAGTCAGTTGCATTAAGGTCTTGGGGCCTGCTAAGTCTGGGACCCTGTTACATTCCCCACTGGTCTTAGTGAATGAGTCAAATCGTGGGCTCATCCTGCTCCAAAGAGGTGTAGTTGGTCCTAAGGTCCTCTCATTTTACTGAACTGATACATAATTGGCCATAGAGTTTAAAATGCAGGCAGGGGCCCACCATTAATCCAATCAGAATGAGAATTAAAGGCCCAGTCAGTGCTGATAGCAGAGTAGTTAGCCAGGGGGACCAGAGAACAGGGACTGGTATCAATTATCTGATTTATGTCTTTGTCTCTTTCTCTTTGAGGTTTTTTTTCCCCCAAACATGGCAAGATTTTTTTTTAATTACTCCTGATAAGTTAACATAGAAACAACGGGTTTTTTTCAAAGCCAGACGTAGTTTCCTTTATCTCATGAGAGATAAGTCTAAGCCTCTCCAATTTTGTAGAATCATTTCTCTCTCTGTCTCTCTCTGTCTCTCTGTCCCTCTGTCTCTCTCTCTGTCTCTCTGTCTCTCTGTCTCTCTCTCTCTCTCTCTGTGTGTGTGTGTGTGTGTGTGTGTGTGTGTGTGTGTGTGTGTGTAGGATCATTTCTGTAAGGGGAATCTAACTGTTGTTATAATACCTCTAGGTCCTGATCAACCCGTCTACTTAGTTTGGAAAGCATCTGAAGAGGCATGTTTAGTCAAACCATTAGTACATGCCCACCAAGTAGTCTCAGGGGCTTGGTCATATTGCTGTTTTCAAGATGAATTAACCCATAAGGCAGAAAAGCAGGCATAAGAATAAGGGGAAGTGCCAGGGTTAAAGATTTAGGATATTAGACAACTTTCAGACCCTAAGCCCTCTAATGTTGATTTGGGCTGCCCCCAGTCACAAATGAGTTTTGTCAATCAATGGGATGACAGTCTGGTTAGTTCCTATTCCTATGAAGTACAGGGGCTGCAGATCTAAGCATAATCAGCAGTCTTGCCTAATTTCTGGCTGGGAATGATTAACTCTACTCCCAGGGTCCCTTCCTATAGCATAGAGTCTGATCCGCAGGTTTTTCCTGTTTCCCAAAGGCCAGAATCTTTTAAAAGGAATTTTTCAGTTTTTTGTTTGCTTGTTTGTTTTTGTTGTTGTTTTTCGAGACAGGGTTTCTCTGTGTAGCTTTGGAGCCTGTCCTGGAACTCACTCTGTAGACCAGGCTGGCCTTGAACTCACAGAGATCTGCCTGCCTCTGCCTCCCGAGTGCTGGGATGAAAGGTGTGCACCACCACCGCCCAGCGAATTTTTCAGTTTTACAACCCCAATTTTTGCAACGGAAATTCCCTTGTTTCTGGAAGCTAGGGGGCCCAGCCACAAGACATGCATAGTTGTTTTTAAACTCTGTTTTCCTATCTCAAAAGATAAATTCCCTTAACTTTCCTTTCCTCCATACAACCAGACACTTAAAGTAGACATCAGCAAGTAAAGGTCAAGATGGAATATGGGTTGCAGGTCTGTAGTCACACTAGCTAATACCTTCCCTGTGTCTGTCTTCTTCAGTTTCCAGTCCAGGCCTGAGGGTAGTGGGGGCTGGACCATGACCCTGTATTCATACTCATACTGCAAAACACAAGACTCAGGAGGAAGTAAAGGGACAGGGAGTGGAAAGGCCCACAGTCTAATGAAACCTTAATTTCAACGGGCCCATAGTTCAGAGATTATCCATTTGGCAGCAGTGTCTGTAGCTTTCACTTTCTTGGCCTGGGTGTGGTAGATCCATGGAATAATGCCAGCTACCTTCACCACTGTAGGAGTGGAGAAAATCACCTTGCAGAGTCCTTTCCGGGTTAGGTTCAGCATCCCTTTGGCTATTCACGGTACCCAGATGGTATCACTGGACTCAAGCCAGGGGAAACCGGCGGTGGACTCAGAGGTCAGTTAGGTCTCTCAGATAGTTCAATGAATAGCCTGTATGGAATAGAGGAGGACCTGTAATGACTTGAGAAAGGAATGGTTAGAGAGTTCTACCAACTGCTAGTCTCTGAGCCTTGGAAGCAGTGGGGAAGTTCTAAACATAATCTCCTAGTGGGATAAATCCTTCCCTATATAGGTGTAGTGGGCCAGAGCAAAGCAAAGGAAGGAGGCCTGTCCACCCTTTGCTGGACTCTAATGAGAGTTTTGATGCAAGTTTCTTTTAATGTCCTGCTTATTATTTTTTTTAACTTGGCCAGAACTCTGAGGTCTATATGTACAATGAAGTTTTCAATTTATGTCTAAAGCTTTAGCTATTAATTGAGAGGTTTTGGCTATGAAAGCCAGGCCATTGTCAGACCCCATTGCTAGGGAGGGAGGAACTTTTTAGCTACTCTTTGAGCAGTTTTAGTCTGGGTTGGGAATGCTTTTACCCACCTAGAAAAGGTATCAGTAAAAACTAGCAACTACTTTTATCTCTCCCAGCAGGCCAGATCTTGGTAAAGTTAGTTTTCCCAGAGTTTGCTGGGGTGTTGGCCCCTCACTTGGACCTCTTGGTTGGTAAGGGCTCTCTTTTTTGGATTCACTTAAGCACAAACCTGGCATCTGGCTAAGATATCCTGTGCTGCTAGTCTGTCCAGTCTAGCGATAACATACCTTGGTCTGGGCAACTCAGAAAGTTTTGTGGATCCCAGATGAGTAGCCTGGTGAAGGTCAGTTACTAGAGTCCTACCAGTTGCTTCTGGGAGAATGATCTTTTCCTCCATCAACCTGTGAGTTTAAGCTGTCCATTTCTTCTTTACCATGAGTCTCAGGCAGGTCCAGGGCATGGCATTTTATCAGAATATCAATATGCCCCACTGGTCTTAGGGCTGTTTGTCGGGCAGCCAGGTCAGTGGCCCGGCAGTGTAGGACAGCAATTTGTAGAGGAAACTAAATAGCCTCTAGGAGGCCAAAAATTTTTTATGTTCTTTTTCCCCTGCAGTGAAAAACCCTCTTTCTATGTAGATCATACTGTGGATATGCCCAGTAGTAAAAGCATACCGACTGATAGTCCATGTATATGGTGGTGGACTTTCCTTTTCCCAATCTGAGAGCCTAGGTCAGATCAATCAGTTCTGCTCTCTAGGCTGAAGTACCTGGCTTGTGCCCAAATCATTTGGGTTAAAGTAACTATCACAACTCCCACGTTCCTAGTTTCATCTTTCATCTCCTGTCAGTCATGGGTGAGCACCTGAGTCATTAGACAAGAAGGTAGCCAAATCGATGGCAGTGGGTTTCTCAGACCAGACTCTAGGGTGGGCCAGGAGTAGGATTTGGTACTGGAGCCTGGGTCAGGTCAATCAATTCTGATCTCTGGCTGAGACACCTGACTTGCTCCCAAATCATTTTGGTTAAAGTAACTACTACAGCTCCCATGTACCTGGCTTCATCTTTCATCTCGTGACAGTTGTGGACGAGCACCTGTGTCATCAGGCAAGAAGGTGGCTGGACTGATGGCAGTAGTTTCTCAAACTGGACTTGAGGGAGGGTCAGGAGTGGGGACACTCAGTCATTAGATAGCCAGTGTTTGGGGGTTCCTCAGAGGAGGGCCTCAACCATGTCATGGGGTGCTATGCGTATAAGATCTGGGCCCAGAGCTAACTTGTTTGATTTCTTTCATTAAACTAGCAGTAACTACCACAGCTCTCAGACAGGTGAGCCATCCTGTGGCTACAGGCTCCAATCATTTAGATAGTTATATCACAGGGCGTTTTTATGGCCCTGAAGTTTCGGTTAAAACTCCCTTCTGTCTTTTGTTTTATGGACAAACAGAGGAAAAGGTTTTGAGATATCTGGAAATTCTAGGGCATGAGCCGAAGTCCAGAGCTGTTTTTAAAGCCTCAAATGCCTTTTGCTT
Source organism: Peromyscus nudipes (assembly GCA_902168325.1). Taxonomy (NCBI): domain Eukaryota; kingdom Metazoa; phylum Chordata; class Mammalia; order Rodentia; family Cricetidae; genus Peromyscus; species Peromyscus nudipes. The sequence continues at coordinate 23,223 of CABHPH010144542.1, forward strand.
AGTCTCAGTCCAGATTAGGAGCTTAGTGCCCCTCTTTGTACTGGTGTATAGAGGCCTTGCTATTTCCACAAACTCTGGTATCCAGAGGCAGCAATATCCAGCTGTGCCTAGGAACTCTGAAACCTGTCTCTTAGTCTTTGGAGTTGGGACCTGAAGGATGGCAGCAATCCTACTCTGAGACAGGCTCCTTTTGCCTCCCTTCAGCTGGTAGCCAAGATAGGTAGCCTCTGATGTACAAAGTTGGGCTTTCTTAGCTGACATACAGTAGCCCAAGGTCTGTAACTCTGGCCGCAGTCCCTCAGTGGCCGTTTTATAATCTATTTTTCTAGGAAACATCTTACAGGGAGGCAGGGAAGTCTGTGTTTAGTGTCTTTAAATCCTGGGGCAACCTGGTGCAGGTATGTTGGCCACTGTAACATCACACTGGATCTGTCCATTTAAAAGCAAAGATGGGTTGACTCACCTCTGCCAATGGGAGGCTAAAGAATGCATCTTTTTGGTCCATGACAGTGTACACCTGTTTCTCTGGAAGAATCAGACTCATGAGAATCCGAGGTCCTAGGTTTCTTCATAGGCAGGAGAGGTGTATTCCAGAGTGACTGGCAGGGCACCAGGATGTCCAGCTCTATAAACCAGGCAATATGAACTATAACTTACCCTTTTGTTTCCAGGGTCATTGACTATTGTTTAATCTGGATGGAGGTAGCTGAATTGGTTAGTTGAACAATTATGGGAGCTTGGTGTTGGGAAGTCCTGGGGAGTTGGTTTCTGCCCATACCCCCTGGAATCTTTGTTGTCAATCTGAGAGACTGTCCAACTGTATCTTTTGATTGGAGGCAGAGCTTTCAGCTAGGAGATAATCTTCTGACAGAGGATATTTTACTGCATGTCTGTAAGTCTAACTGTGTCTCATCATCAGAGAAGGTGACGGTGGCTTTCAGTTTATGCAAAGGGCCTTGTCCCCATCAGGTCTCTGTTGTTAAGCACCTCTAAGCTACCTCTAGCAATGGGGACCTACTTAATACCTTTAAATTTTTCTAATTTTGATAACTTTTTTTCTAATATCTTGGGTCAACTGGGTAACAAAGGAAATCTTTTTAGCAGCTGTCTTGAATCTTTAAAAAGGACCTGGTGAAAGTTGTCTAAAGTCTCCTGGATCAGTGTTGGACAGAAGGGAAAATCCATTCTGTCTAGACTGAGTTGTCTGACAGTAATTCCCCTCCCTAGCCCAGGAATGTTTTTGTTTTGTTTTTTATTTGTTCATTTTACAGATCATTGGTTTAAAAGAGATATAAATCATGAAAGAGAAAGGAGTGGAACTTACTCTTTTTCTTCAGGCTTATCTCAGGAGAGCTTTCTCTGTTCCTGGGGCCACTTAGAACAGAGTGGAGCAGAGGGGATGCTCACCTGGGGGAACTGTTTCCCCCTCCCTGTGTGCATTCTGCTTAGGTAGCAGGGGACCCTGGATGAAAGGCCCAGCCTCTCCCCACCCCTATACAAGGACCGACCCTGACCATGAGCTGGAAACAAGCAAGTGTTCCTGCTCCCAGAGTGCAGGTTTTTTGGATTTCTTTGGGTGACCTGGCAGAGCCAAAAGGATTTAGGGCTCCAAGATGAGGGGGCACAGGTCTTAAGCCATGGAGTTCTCACACCAGAAAAAGCCACTGGTCAATACAGGGAAACAACTGACAGAAACACACACACACACACACACACACACACACACACACACACACACACACGAGTAAAGACAGCCAGGGGTGGCCACCACACATTCATACACCTGAACAGCAGAGGGATCCAGTGATGTCTCACATGGATCTTGGACACTGGATCAGCAGCCCCATCTGACCTCTCCTGTGTGTCCAAACAGAAGGTGCCTTAGTTAGGGTTTCTATTGCTGTGAAAAGATGTGACCACGGCAACACTTATAAAGAAAACATTTCATTGGGGTGGCTCGCTTCCAGTTTTAGAGATTTAGTCCATTATCATCATGGTGGGGAGCATGGTGCCATGCAGGCAGACACAGAGCTGGCTACATCTTGATCAAAGGCAATAGGAAAGTGGACTGGCACATTGGGTGTGGCTTGAACATATATGAGACCTCAAAGCCCACCCCCACAGTGACACACTTCCTCCAACAAGGCCATACCTACTCCAACAAAGCCACACCTCCTAATAGTGCCACTCTTTATGAGCTCATGGGGACAATTACTTTCAAACTACCACAGAGCCTTAACCAGACTTTCCTCTGGAGGTGACAGACCAGGCGGCTTTCTAATTTATTTTCTTTGGGGGTGGAGGTACGTCTTAGGGTTTCTATTGCTGTGAAGAGACACCATGGCTACAGCAATTCTTATAGAGGAAACCATTTAATTGAGACTAGCTTACAATTTCAGAGGTCTAGACCATTATCATTATGGCAGGAAGCATGGCACTGTGCAGGCAGACATGGTGCTGGAGAAGGAGTTGAGAGTTATATATGTTGATCCACAAGCAGCAGACAGAGATTGCTACACTAGATTTAGCTTTAGCATATATGACCTTGAAGCCCAGGGCCTAGTGATACACCTCCTCCAACAAGGCCACACCTCCTAATACTGACACTCCTTATGTGTCAAGTATTCAAACACATGTCTTTGGGGGTCATTTCTATTCAAACCACCACAAGTGTCAGACCTCTCTGAAGTGTTAGGAAGTGATTGATCAAAAGGACCCCTGGGGACCTGGAACATCTCAGGTTGCGCACCCCCTTGGAGTTCCCTGATCACTGTACTCTTCCAAGCTCCAAGGGGAGTGTCTCGAGGTCTGTTCTCTGAGGCCTTGCTGGGGCCTCCAGAAATGTTGTGAGGTATTTACCAGAGAAGATTGTGCATTTCAATAGAAATGCAATTCAATAGAAAGTCTGTATTAGCAGGCCGGCAACTACACTGGGTGATCGGAATCCAGTGTACCCGTGAGCCTTTCTCAGGGTGAGCTTTAAAGTACAAAACCATGTTCTGGATTGACATACTTCAGTTAAAAGGGACACTTAGCCAGAAGCAGGACCACAGAAGTCAAAAAAGCAAGGTTAGTACGTTTAGAGATTTTCCCAGGACTACAGACTTTGATGGATTAGGCTGTTGTTTTAGTTTTGGCAGGTGGTGCTATCTACATGTTGTTTTACAACCTGAATGGTACTTCCACCATGGAGTCAGTTGTGCTAAGGACTCAGGGCTTACAAAGTCTGGGGCCCTGGTACAACTAGCCCTCAAAACGTCTTAAAGTAAGCTCTGCAACATTTTTTCAGTGACAACTATTCTTAATTCCCTCAGGTAGGCATTGAAGCTATATACAATATTTTCAAGATGAGGCTAATTTTATTTTCAATTTTACTCTTTAAAAGATTTTTTTTTTGAGACAGGGTTTCTCTGTGTAGCTTCCCTGGAACTCACTCTGTAGCCCAGGCTGGCCTCAAACTCACAGAGATCCACCTGCCTCTGCCTCCTGAGTGCTGGGATTAAAGGCGTGTGCCACCACTGCCCCGCTTAAAAGATTTTTTAATTGGTGCTGGAGAGATGGCTCAGTGGCTTGGCAATTGCCTTTATCATCTGAAGCATCTTGCTGGTCCAGATTTTTTTTCTTTTTCAAATTTATTAATGGTAATTATTAGCAAGTTTTGAAAGAACTAAGAATAAATATCAAAATGATACTCCTGGGGGCTGGAGAGATTGCTCACTGAAAAAGTGGTGTGTAATCATGAGTATCAGAGTTTGTATCCACCGCACTTATGTAACAAGCCAGGAGCCCCACACATGTCGGTAACCAAGATCTGAGAGGGAGCAGAGACAGGAGCATCACTGGGGCTTGCTGGCCTCCAGCCTGGCAGAAAAAAACAAAACAAAACAGAAGCCCTGGGTTCAGGGAGAGATCCCGCCTTAAGGATAGTAGAGCATGATAGAGGAGGACACCTGATGCCTTCTTCTTGCGACACATATGTGTAGCTATAGTTTTCCTGCCGGGCCCACAGTCAGGACAAATCTCTGCCACCCGCCAGTCTCCGAGCTCCCAAGTCCCGCCAGTCTCCGAGCCCACTTATAAAATAAACACACAGACGCTTACATTATTTAAACTGCTTGGCCATTAGCTCAGGCCTATCATTGTCTAGCTCTTACTCTTATATTTAGCCCATTTCTATTAATCTCTACTTTGCCACGTGGATCGTGGCTTACCGGTACCTTACATCTTCATTCTCTTGGCCGCGGCTCCACGCCGTCCCCCCTCTACCTTCCTGTTCCCTCAGTTCTCCTCTCTGTTAGTCCCGCCTATACTTCCTGTCTGGCTACCGGCCAATCAGCACTTTATTGATACAGAGTGATATCCACAGCACATATGCACACACACAAACACTACACACATACCACATACACTATATACACTACACACATACCACACACACAAACACTACACACATACCACACACACTATATACACTACACACACAACACACACATTACACACTACACACACACTACACATAGACACACACACACACACTACACATACACTAAACACACACTACCACACATATACACACTACACACAACACATACATGCATACAAGCGCGCGCGTGTGTGCACACACACACACACACACACACACACAAAGTAAAAAAGTAAGTCTTTTTTCAAAAGTGACACTCCTGGCAGCAGCCACTCCAGAGGGCCAAATTTATGAGATCAGTTAAGTTTGTATATCTCTAGCAAACGGAACCTAAGCTAACAGCATGTGATACGGTGGCCACATGACCCCTGCTTTCCAACTGTTTGTATCTTTGAGAATCAGATGAAGAATGCATGGGGTTTTTTCACTGTGCTGAGTCACTGGCAGGAAAGAACAATAATCCCCCTTCAGAATAATTGCCTTTTCTTCTCCTAGCCAGTTCAACCTTTACAGACTCACAGGAGGAACCAATCCAGCCTTATGCTGCCTGTTCTGTTCACAACACTCCCCAACTACTGACTGTTCAGTGTATTCAGCCAAGGAGGCTTGAACAGGGAATTGATTATGTAAAAAGTACTCTGGCTGCTATGTAGATATAAGGAAAAACAACTTCTGATTTTCTAATCAGATAATATTCGTACTCATAGTGAAGTATTACTGACTGTCTCCCTCAATATTAAACATTGCTAGAGATTTATACTGACAAGAAAAACATAAAATAATTTTGGGTCAACTAGTAAAAATAATGACCCCTCCTTCCATTACAAAAAAAAAAAAAGAAAGAGATTTTTGTTTGTATTTTGCTGATAATATCATCTGTAGCTTTATGCTTGACAATATGCTCATTTAATTCTTATTTAGTAAATTTTAAGTTTAATTCAAGTCATTGAAAAGAGCTATAATAAAATAGTGAAATATTAACCTCTATAATTTGTGTCATTTGTGAAATAAAGTTTCTGCTCTTGATGACACACAAAACTACCCACATGTAATTTCCTTCATTGTTTACAGCATGAGAAAAAAGTGACCTTCAAAATTAAGAGCACCAAGATTCTACATTTTAGAAAACAGACAAAATTAAGTTTATAAAAGAATTGCTTTTAAAATCTTTATTATATTTTTATTACTTTTGAGTGGGTGTAGGTGAGGATGCACACATTCCAAGGCACACTCGTGGTGGTCAGAGGATGGTGTAACAGAGTGCACCCCAGAGATTGAACTTACGTTGTCAGGCTTGAGGGGAGTACCTTTGCCAGCTGAACTATTTCCCCAGCCCAAATCGATTTTGAGTAAAAGAGGTACTTCCACATATGGCTCTAACCTTTTTAGAGGTTAATTTAATATCTGTCAAGAGCATTCAAATTATTCATAGCTTCTAAATGTGAACAGGTTCTTACATTTCAAATTTTACTGGAAATTGCCCCTAAGAGAAATTCCCTTCTCAAATTATACACAACTACACTAATTATATTAATGTAGATTGAACACAATGTAGTTCTCAAAGAAGGGAGCAGTTATAGGAGGCATATAGCATACACACGCCCTGATATTTCTAAGTAATTCCACACCAATAAAAGGACACTTGGGTACTTGCCATTGAGGTGCCTTTCTATCGAAATCTTGGAGCACAGAGAATTTAATGGCACTGGAAACTGTGACGTGATATTGAATAGAGCCACAAAGACCGTGGAGCCAGGTTTCTACTTTCAGGCAATGGAAAGGGTTGAGTAGAGTCATCTTTGCCTTTAGGAGTCTATCCATCTTTGGACAGTTTCCTGGTCACACTCATCACACCATCAGGTCTCAGAGTATTTCCTGCTCTTTGGGGGGACTCGGAAGTTGAAACCCCAGCAGAGGAATGAATGTAGAGGTGTGTTTGTAGAGTAAATACATTTTAGTGGGGTGTCAGTGGATTTATTTTTATTAGTTCTTTGAGAATTTCACACCATGTGTTTTGATCTTATTTGCCCCCCCCCAACTTTTTCCAGATCCACCTCCACTTCCTTACCCACCCAAACTTTGGGTCCTTTTTGGAAAAAAAAAATCTTCAAGACCAAATTGTGCTGCCCATAAAACTATGTGATGGTGTTTGCCCCAATATGAGAACCCCAAACTCTTTCTAATCTCTCCTCTTTAGGAAAATTAAGATATTTAAGATATTCTAATCTCTAATCTTTAAGGAAATGCAACCATCTCCAATAAAAATAAAATAAATAAAGTCAGACCAGGGCTGGGAGATGGCTCAGCCAGTAAAACACTTGGCCTTGCTAGTAGGACATGAGTTTGACCTCAGAACCCACATGAAATGCTGGGCTTGGTGGTGTGTCCTCATAATCCAGGCTCTGGGGATGCAGAGATAGGAGGACCCCTGAGGCTTGCTTGCTAGTGGGTCCAGCCTAATTAGTGAGCATCAGGCCAACAAAAGACCCTGTCTTAAAGGAAGTAGGCAGCCCTCCTGAGCATGACACCTGGAGTTGTCTACATCCTCAGGTATAAATATGCATTCCTACATACATAAACACATTTTTAAAATTAGATAAAGTATTTAGTCTACCTGGTTGTTAGGGCAGTCCTAAAACTCTCCTTAGCTATTGAGGCTTCAGCCCCCAAAGCATGAAACAGGCTTGGAGAGATGACTCAGGTAAAAGGCTCTTGCTGTCAAGTCTCACAAACCTAAGTTAGATCTCCAGAGCCCACACAGTGAAAAGAGAGAAGCTGTTCACACACTAATGTGAAATGTAATATAAAAAAAATAGCTCTCCCTAAACCCAAAGACACACTTAGACATATTTTCTCTGCAGGTTTGCCCGTGTTTGTTGTCGATGTGCTTATTGGTTAAGGAATGGATCAGGTTTTTCTAAATTGTTCTTTGCTGCTATGGTGGAAATCTACCAACATGGGTAATAGACTATTTTGGGCCCATTGTTCAGGAACACGTTTATCTTAGAAATGGTTGCCATAGAGATGAGCACCCGTTGTGTGACTCTACAGCTGGCGAGTCAGAATCATCTATGCTACTAAGACATAAATAGCCATATAGACACAAATACACAACAACCCATGCACACTGAAGTCATGTCTTTCCCCTGCTTTTGTAAAATATTAAAATTTAATTCAGCAATGACCTCTGGCGGTAGAAGAGCCAGCAAAGTCTGCACATTTGAAAATGTACGATGATGTGGTCTGTGTCAAATCCTAGGGTTAATAATGTACTTTTAAAATGAGGGCAGTGGTGCACATCCATAACACCAGCACTTGGGAGTTGGAGGCAGGCAGATCATTCAAGAGCATCCTCTGCTACATAACCAGTTCAAGGCTAGCTTGCCTGCAACCTTCCCCCAAAACAGAAGAAGAAACAAACAATAAAACACACCATGTAAATTAAATACTAATGTCATGTTCACTGACTAAATACAATCATGTTATCTTTGATGGGCTTCTGTGTGGGAGCCCGTTTTCAGGTTCCTCGTGGCTTTACCCAGCAGGTCTGCATATAGAGGATGATTAGGACCACGGGCCTGAGTGCAGGTGTCTGAGATGGTCTGCACTTGGCTGTGCTGGGGGAGGAGGTCTTTTGCTCCACCCCTTGGCGTCTCTATAAATACCCTGGGGCAGAGACAGTCGGGCCCGTTGGAAAAGGTTCGAGGCCCTCTCGAGGCTATCCTTTATTTTCTATCTGTTTATCTCCGCAATATTCTCAGCAATAAATCCTTCTATCTAATATTTCCTGCTGCTCACACTCAAGAAAACTCTGGGGAACTGTGGGGTTGGTGGGTAAATGCCCCACACTTCTGTACTTTGTCTTCTTCGAGGAAGACATTACCCTAGTCATTTTGAAGCAAGGCACCTGTGTTGACCTGTATGGGACCCTCATGAGATCAACACTCCTTTATGGAGGGAGATGAGAGCACTACAAGACTCAGGAGTCTCATGAGATCCTCATTTGACCCCTCCACACCCCGAGATTCCAGTCACCACCGTTTAAGAGACAGTTAACTGGGATGGACATCTTGGTAGAGTTGCATAATGAGTCACCTATGTTCCTGTGAGTAACATTGATAACTTCACTGATTCACTCAACTGAACTTGGAGAGAATCCTTTTGATCCCTTGGTGCTTGCTCTATCTGCCTATAGGAAAAAGACATTTCTTTATGTCTCGTCAAAAATCCATGTAATGGCATCCGTCTTCAATTCCTATATACATCTTGATTATTTTTTAAAATTTAGATTTACTTAATTTTTGTGTATAAGTGTTTTGCCTACATGTATGTAAGTACACCACATGTGTGCCTGATATCCATGGAGGTCAGAAGAGGAAGTCCAAGTCCCGAGAACTGGAGGTATAGATGGTTGTGAGCTAACCATGTGGGTACTAGGACCTGAACCCAGGCCCTTTGAAAGAGCAATGAGTGCTCTGAGCCATTTCTCTAGCCCCTATGAATTATGTTTTAAAACAGTGCCTGGTGAGTCATGTTTTCAAAAGAGTTTTAACAAAAATCAAATTTTTCATGTCCCTTAAACTAAATTAATACTTTAGTTTCCTAATCAGTGCTCAGATACATTTTCTTCAGCTCTTGTAATATTTGATTATGACATCCCCAATGTTCATAAACACTATAAAATTACTGTTGGCAATTGCCATCACTTCACAACAGTCACAACCCAGCTTTCTCATCCTTCAGCATGAACTGAAGACTCATGTCTCTCCAGGAATCTTGCCGTCCTTACTTCAGTACCAGATTGGAACCGCAGGGGCATCCTGCCCTGTGAATTGAGCATCTACCAATTTCTCAGCCTCCCCAGCATGCAAACAGCTATTGTTAGACAGCCTGTATCCTGTAAGCCAATCTAATAAATCCCCGTTGTAACAATATATTCATCCTTTAAGTTTGTTCCTCTAGGGACCCCTGATTAATACACAGTGTAAATATTAATTTAAGCTTGTACCTTTTGTACTCAAGATGTATCCCTGCAAACATGTTTTAAGTTTTACACCTATGATTTTGTTAATAGTGTGGATTTTCTTCTTCTATGATTTCTTTTTTCTTTTCTGGGTTGTTTTTTTCCCAAATAAAATTTATTTTATATACATGTGTGTGTGTGTGTGTGTGTGTGTGTGTGTGTGTGTATATATATGTTGGAGTGTATGTGTGTGCAGCACAACTGTGCAGGGGCCCATGAAGGTCACAAAGAAAGCATCAGACCTTCTGGAACTGGAGTTACAGAGTATGGTGAGCTGGTGGCCATGTGGGTGCTAGGAACCGAACTGTGTAAGAACAGCAAAATGCTCTTGACTGCTCAGCCTTTTTTTCACCTGCTCTGGCTTGGTTTTCATCCCTCTCCTATGAACCCGTAGGTTCTTGAAAATCAATCTTTTTTTTCATTTTTGAGTTTTATCAATTAGAATGTACATTTAAAAAATCTTACTAGTTTTTCTGAGATTAGAATGTATATTATAAACAATAATGTCTCAAACGTGACATGTTCAACTGGAGATATTTCTTTTCTGTTTGTACATAAAATAGTGATATGTCTTACAATGAATGATCCCTAAAGTTCAGTGAAAGATGTTTTTCTGTACCTTCCTAGCCTTTGATGAAACACAATACTCATTGCAGATACTCCAGAAGTTTATTGGTTGATTTCCTGGTCATGAAGTTTTGAAGCATAAATGACTGTAATATAGTTCACATAATTAACATCCCAGTAATTAACATATATATCATATAATTATAATCATATAATTAACATACCATTAATTTCAAAAGTAAGTTATAAAATGTCTATTTTTTGAGGAAAGAACAGATGAAGAAGAAATTGACAATTATGCTAAGTCTACTTTTTATGTGTATAAAGTATATCTCAGAAGACTAAAATTCTGAATTATGTCTTAAGCCAAATTTCTCTACATTTTGAAAAGATCTGCTTTTTTAGGCAATGCAGAGTACTTAAATAGTACCCTAAACGCTCAAATAATTAATATTTGTAGGGAAGGCAGAAGGATCTATTTCTGTTTTATTGTTTCTTTTTATATTATTATAATATAAATAAAGCCATGCAAATAAGATAAAAACACATTGTGGGACAAAATGTCCCATTAACAAATTCATTTATGAGGCATTGAATTCACAAAGGAAATTTGCACTCAAACTGACTGTAATTTATCTAATTTCTAAATGTCTGTGGAAAGATCAGGGAGCAGGTGCCAAAAACCTCAAGAGGAGCTTTTTCCTGCGCTCATTTCAGTCTATGCCTTTGCCTCCCGAGCGATTGCAGATGGGATCACCAACTCAGGCCAGAAACTGTAATGCAAAGGGAAGGATTCTGACTGCCACGTTCGCACAGAGACTTTACCCATCTAGTCATTCTGAATTAATAAAGATTACATGTTCCCATGGCAGATTTTATCATGCAAAATGTCAAGCCAGGTAGTGCGGCAAGATGAAAAGGAGTCTTAAAATCCAGCAGACCTCAGAGAGAGCACAAGATCTGCAGCTTACTGGTTCTTTGCATTTTAGTTATTTTGTGGAAATTGAGGTTTTCAGATAGATTAAAGCCAATGCTGGTTAAATGCCCAGTGTACTACTTGGCATAGGCTCTCTAAATCTGCCAAGACAGAGAAAGGGAGCCAGACCTGGTGGCACAGGCCCATAATCCCAGATACCCAGGAGTCTGAGACAAAAGAACACCAGTTCAAGGCCTGCCTGGGCTACATGTAATGAGTTTAAAGTCAGTCTGAACAACTTAGTGAAACCAATTCTCCAAACAAAACAAACAAAAAGCAAAAATGGGGCTGGTAGAATACTTGTGTGGCATGTTCAGGAATGCAGGCTTAATACTTATTACCGTGGGAGGAAGGGAGGAAAGAGAAGGGGAAGAGAATACGAGAAATTATCTGGAGAGCAGAGAAGTGTGTTTCAGGATGTATTCACTTCTCACTTCTTCCTGCTCTTCATTCCCAGACCCCTTGGCCCTTTGTTGTGTGAATCCTGAGAAGCTGTAAAGATAGTCATCCAGATAGAGAGGGCACAGGCATGCCACAGAAAGGATTCCACTCATGTCCAGCTTAAAGAGTCAATTAGTTTATCAGAGTTACTTAAAGGAGTATGAGTGACTCAAAGGCAGTTGCAGCCTCAGAACGTCACACACCATCCATGCCTCACTGACGGCAGCTGAAGCGCTGGAGGTCACCCCACTCCGTTGACTACTTCCGGGAAAGATTGCCCTGGGAACCCTGACAGCTTTGGGGACCTCCATCCTCCCTCCATGAGGAAAATTTTTGTTTTGTTTTGTTTTTTGAGACAAGGTCTTTCTGTAACCCTGGCTGGCCTGGGACTCACTATGTAGACCAGGCTGGCCTCAAACTCACAGAGATCCTCCTGCCTCTGCCTCCTGAGTGCTGGGATTAAAAGCTTATTCCACCACACCCAGCTCATGAGGGAACAGTAATAGGCTTGATCTCGTGAGACTCTGATGTAGGTCATTGCAGCTGGTTTGCTTCAAGATGGGCTTCACCAAACTCTATTCCTCATTTGACGCTTACATTCTTTCTACTTTTTTTCTACAGTGATCTCCAAACTGTGTGTGCACGCATGGATGTGTGTGTGTGTGTGTGTTATTTATGATTCTTTTTTAAAATTGTTTATCCATTTTACATACCAACCACAGATCCCCCTATCTTCTCTCTTCCTACTCCCCTCCCCAGCCTTTCCATCCTCCAAAAAGGTAAGGGCTCCCATTGGGAGTCAGCAAAGCCTGGTACATTCAGTTGAGGCAGATCCAAGCCCCTCCCCTGGCATTAAGGCTGTGCAAGGTGTCCCACCATAAGTAAGGGGCTCCAAAAAGCCTGCTCATGCACCAGGGATAGATCCTGATCCTACTGTCAGGGGCCCCTTAAGCAGACCAAGTTACACAACTGTCTTGATTATGCAGAGGGCCTAGCCTAGTCCCATGGAGGCTCCACAGTTGTTGGTCTAAAGTTATGAGTTCCCACTAGCTTGGTTCGGTTGTCTCTGTAGGTTTCCCCACTATGATCTCGATTGTAATAGCCAGAACCTGGAAACAACCTAGATGCCCTTCAACTGAAGAATGGATAAAAAAAAAAATGCGGTACATGTACACAATGGAGTACTACTACTCAGCAGTAAAAAACAATGGCATTATGAAATTTCCAGGCAAATGGATGGAACTAGAAAGTATCATTCTGAGTGAGGAAAGTCAGACTCACAAAGATATTTATGATTCTTTTCTGTGCCACAGCACCAGACACTCTCAGCAGTTTGACCAGTTGTCTTATGATGGGGGAATGTCTTTCTGTACTCTGCAAATATGTGTTTCTCTGATTGGTTGATAAATAAAGCCATTTGACCTATGGCAAAGCAGCTTAGAGTCAGGCAGGAAATTCAAAGAGAGAGAGATAGGAAAAAGGCCAAGAGGAGATGCCAGCCAGCTGCCTAAGGAGCAACATGTAATGGGACACAGGGAAAGCCACGGGACGTGTAGCAATATATAGATTAATAGTTATGGGCTAATTTAAGATATAAAAGCTAGCTAGCAAAAAGCTTGAGCCATGGCCATGCAGTTATGAGCCTCTGTGTGTTTACTTGGGGGATGCAAATGGGAGAGATTTGTCCTGACCGCCGGCAGGCTAGGACACAGGAAATCTTCCAGCTACAGTCTTAGTTACTTACTGTTCCATTGCTGTGAAGAGACAACATGACCAAGGTAACTCTTATAAAAGAAAGTATTTAATTGGGAGGCTTCCTTACAGTTTCAGAGGGTTAGTCCATTGCCGTCATGGTGGAAATTGTGGCAATGCATAGACAGGCATGGTGCTGGACAGACAGCTGAGAGCTTTACTTACTGATCTGTAGGTAGAAGGAAGAGAGAGACGGGACCACAGGCCTCGTGCCAGTGACACACCTCCTCCAATGAGGCCACGCCTCCTAATCCTTCCCAAACAGTTCCACTAACTGGGGACCAAGCATTCAAATATATGGGCCTATGGAGCCCATTCTCAGTCAGCCACCACCCCAGTCACATGCCTCCATGTTAACCACTGCAAAACAGAAGCCTCCTTTGACTGGTCTGATAGCAGCAGTAACATACAGATGGTTGGGGCCTATGATTTCCTCAGTCACAGATTTTTGCCAGGGCTCACAGTACCAAACACAGCTTCCTTCTTATGGGGAGGGACTGAGATCTAATTGGAAGAGTTGTTTTCATTCATAAAAGTTATGCAGTGATTGCACCAGAGAACATGTCTTCTGTACTCTATTGTAGCATAAAACACAAGCCCTAGTGGTGAAGGACCATTGGCAATTCTCTCAGAGCAGCCCACTGTAGATGTAACCAATCGTCTTATTAAATAAGAAACACAGAGCCAATGTAAAGATAAAAGCCCTGGCTGAAGAGGCTAGCTGAAGCAGGCGGGTAAGGCTCTTAGCTCTGACCTCTTGGGCTTTTATCTTTACATTGGCTCTGTGTTTCTTATTTAATAAGATGGTTGGTTACATCTACAAATGGCGCTCAACGTGGGGCAAGAGTTTCCACCTAATACCTGAGAAAAAAGATTCTAAAACGGAGCTAAAAACAGTTCCTAGTTGTCTCTCTCAAGTTAGTGACAGCCTGTGTATTTAAGCTACTATGGTGGGCTCCTGGCGTGCACGCTCGACCTGCAGTATGGCCGGAATGAGGCCTCTGCAAGTGGCACATTAAGCTGCATGGTGGATTTAGCCTTTGCTAGTACAAAACAAAAAGAGGTTTCTGGGCTACACACTGCTTTGATAGAAGCATAGACCCACTATTTCTGAGAGTTGATCGCTCCCAGAGCTGGCGGAAAACGTACCACCGCCATGTTGGGAAGCTGAAGTGGGCAGAGCCAGCAGCCACAGTGCTGTTTCAGTCTTAGAATGCTGTAGTTTAAAGCAATAGGTTCACAATAAGACTGATTCAGATGGAATAGTTTACAATGTATGTAAAAATGTATGCAGGCTTGAAAGAGAGAAAAATGAATATATACAGTTATATAAACAAATAGATAGTTTTTAAAAATAAAGTCTTTAAAGAAACAGTAAAGGTAATAAGCCACGTAAAGATGGCTCTCACACAGAGAATCTGGATTATGTTGTCTTTGATATTCGTAACTGAAGAAAAACGTTTGATTGTAAAAGCTTCAATTGAGTTATGCCAAAATGTATACTTTAAAGGTACCTTGACTTCAAAATTTGGATATAAGGATATGTTGCTTTGGAAAGGAGGCTCTGCTTTTGTTTTCACAGAAAGCCAGAGGCTATGGATTTGGTCCTGATTAAGATACATCAGGTTTGACCAGCCAAGACCCCCTGAATGGTCTCCAATGACACCATGGCCCAGATGATCCAACATCCAAAACAGTTTCAAGACAACTGGCTCAGACGATACACCCTTACGGACTACTCCATAATCCTTAAATTTTCTTTGTGTCCCCATAAGATACAGCACCCCCCTCCAGCAGGAAGTAGTAAGAGAAACTACGCCCAAATTCCCAAAAATACCAAACTGGCTTTGGAGATGGAATTGGCTCACTCCCCCTCTAAACCCAGGCATATTGCTAAAATAAAAGGTTAAGAGATTCTTGTGTCCCAAATCAGAAGAGCCCTCTGGTGTGGGACAGAGAAAAACCAATATTTTTATTTAAAACAGGTTGATTATAAATGCAATCTCTTTCTAAAAAAGAAAAGGGGATACAATATAGCTATATAGGACATAGAGATGATAGGATAAAAGGGTAGATTAATAAACCTACTTTTAAAGAGCAACAACTTGTTTAAAATGTTTTACATTGGTATAGATTTTAGTTTATGTTTAAAATGTTTTACATTGGTATAGATTTTAGTCTATTGATACAAATTTAGAGTTGATTTTGTTGTAATGTATATATATTTCTACTCTTGTTTAAGGTATTATGTTTATGTAACTCATTTAGATTGTAATGGATAATTAAGAAATACAGATCAATTAGTCTTCTATGATAGTCAAACTTATAGTCATGTTAAGTTTTCTAGGTATATATAGATATATTTCAGACAGACAGGTAATCTTCAAACACTTCAAAGACCTACAGAATATGGCATTTAAAATATTTTTAAAAATTTAGACTTTCTGGACAGTGAGACATGTCTGCTCCTGGCAGCACCAATTTACTTCAGAGAGGAGGATGGGCATCAAAGACACTCTATATGGAATTTATCTTCACCTTGGCAAAAATAGCCATTTGGGCAAGAAACTGTTCTTGCCTGGACTACTTGATTGACTGGACATGCAGGACCCATAGAAAGGTGACCACTGAACTTTGCTTGGCAAAATGGTCCTTCAGGTTCCGCTTCACAGAGGAAACTGCCAGACATTCTACAGGACACTGAGAAAAGTGACTGAGAGACTCTAGGCCTGTGGGCTGAAGACAGATGCCCCAACTATACAGAAGAACTTTGGATGGCTGTCCAGGCTGCCAGCTGTCTCTGTCTACTCTTGCAAGACTCCCAAAAGTTACTTGCATCCTTCTCCCATTTCTCAGATAGTATTATATCCTTCTGAGGTCTTTGATGTAGTTGAAGACTAGAGATAGTTATAATTTTCCTTAGTTATGATAAAAGATAAGTTAGATATGAAACCTTAGACTCACAAATAAAAGATAGATAGGATATCTTCTTTAATTTTGCCAAATAGACTAGTTATTATAAATAGACTAGATATTATAACTGTAATTCTTGCTTGATAATTGTTTTGTTATCTGTAATTTTACTATGTAAAAGTTAAAACCTTCCTTTTTAAAAAAAAAGAAAAGAGGAAGTGCTGTGGGATGTTCTGTATGGCAAATGTGTTAATAAATAAAACACTGATTGGCCAATAGTCAGACAGGAAGTATAGGCGGGACTAACAGAGAGGAGAATTGAGGGAACAGGAAGGGAAGGGAGACACTGCCAGCCACTGCCATGACAAGCAGCATGTAAAGATGCCGGTAAGCCACAAGACACGTGGCAAGGTATAGATTTATAGAAATGGGCTAATTTAAGATATAAGAACAGTTAGCAAGAAGCTTGCCACGGCCATACAGTTTGTAAATAATATGTGTCTGTGTGTTTATTTTATAAGTGGGCTGTCAGACTGCCGGGGCTTGGCGGGACCAGGAGAGAAAACTCCAGCTACAGCCCACATACTGCCTTCAAGCACTATGAATGCCTGACAATCAGGAGGGAGCTTCCAGCTCTGTCCCAGCCTGATTTCTTCATGGTCTTCAAGGTTTGGGGTCTTCAACAATAGTGATAATAGCCTGTATTATGTTTAGGGATGGGGGTAATCAATCAATCAATACTCCCAGCATTTGGGTTTTTGCACAATAACCTTATCTTAAAGTTCCTTATCCCACCCATGCAGGATGTCTTGCCTTTTTCTGTTTTCACTATTATTCCGTATGGCTTTTTCAAATTCATAAGTCACTCAATGGGAGGCATTGTATAATGACAGCTTTGTGTCAGGTGGACAGGATCTCAGAAGATCTATTGCCATCCATCTCATGAGAGAAAATTGGACTTGGGCCTTAGCAGCCAAGGGACTTACCAGTATAGTGTAAGCTGAAACTCCTAGGGAAAAAAATTCACACCTAGATTTGACAAGACTCGTGATGGAAACTTTGTGATGGTAGAGAGTTGGAATAGATCCAGAGCCAAAATTATCTCACAGTCTATGAAATCCAGATTTCTTACAGTTCTGGCCTCTTGCCTCTACTAATGTCACTAATAATATTAATACATGAAGAAAGCCCAACTTCATTAGAAAAGAAATTAAAATTATATTGTTACTTGATTTTTTTTTCTGTAATATGACTGTCCATTTAATTACCCAGGTTAGAATCTGGTATAATGCCAAAATAATAAAACAAATGAAATTACTAATCATAAATGAAAAGTATAATAATTTGGACATTGTGGAGGTTTAAATAAGAATGGCCCCCATAGGCTCATATGGAGAGTGGCACTATTTGAAAAGATTACAAGGATTAGGAGATGTGCCCTTGTTGGAGGAAGAGTCTCACTCCTGGTGGGCTCTGAGGTTTCAAAAGCCCATATGTGATAGTTTGAATGTAATTGGCTCTCATAAACTCATAGGGAGTGGCACTATTGGGAGGTGTGGCCTTGTTGAAGTAGGTGTGGCCTTTTTGAAGGAAGTGTGTCACTGTAGGGGCAGGCTTTGTGGTCTCTTTTGCTTAAGCTTCACTCAGTGTGACAGTCCACTTCCTGTTGCGTACAAGATGCAGGTATCCCAGCTACCTCTCCAGCACATGTTGCTTGCCTGCTGCCATGCTCCCCGCCATGACGATAATGGATTGAATCCCTAAAACTATAAGTGAGCCACCCCAAATATGTTCTCTTATAAGAATTGCCATGGTCATGGTGTCTCTTCACAGCAATAGAAACACTAAGACATCTGTGGTGAAATTTTGTTTGTGATCTAACAAATAAAGCTTGCCTGAAGGTCAGGGTGGGGAGCTAAGCCACTAGTTAGCCATAGAGGCCAGGCAGTGGTGGCACACACCTTTAATCCCAGCACTCCGGAGGCAGAGGCAGACAGATCTCTGTGAGTTCAAAGCCACCCTGAGCTAGACAAGATTGATCCAGTCTAAAAGAGAAACAGTGCCAGGCAGTGGAGGCTCATGCCTTTAATCCCAGCAGACAGGAAGTGATATGGCTGGGCAGAGAGAGGAATATAAGGTAGGAGGAGACAGGAGCTCAGGTCTCTTTCAGGCTGAAGATTCAGTAGAGGGAAGAACTCTAGTGGCTGGCTGCTCTGCTTCTCTGATCTTTCAGTTTTCTGGCTACAGGTTTTTATTAAGAACAATTAAAATTCGTGCTACAGATACCATGCTAGGCCCAGTCCCCTGACACCTCTGCCTACAGATTATGACATAGCTCTCAGCAACTGCTTCAGTGCCTGCCTGCATTCTACCATTGTTGGAGCCCACAGAGGTTTCCTAGTGAGATCTGAGCTTGATTTACCAGCAGGGCTGCATAAAGAGGATGATTGGACCATGGACCTGAGTGCAGGTGTTTGGAAGGGTCTGCACTTGGCTGTATCTAGGAAGGGGGAAGTCTTTTTGCTCCTCCCCTTGGTATTGTGATAAAAAGCCCTTTTGAATAAAGTTCTGGGTCATTGGGTATTGACCCAGGTCCTTCAGAAGCTGTCCTGTGTTCCTATCTTTCTTCTTGTCGTCTAGGTATCTCTTTCTATCTAAATATTTCTCACTTCTCCCCCCTCAAGAGTTCCCTGGTCATAAATGTGGGAGAAGGTCTCCCACATACCATGCTCCCCACCATAATGATCATGGACAAACCCTCTGAAACTATAAGCAAGCACCCAATTAAATGCTTTCTTTGATAAGAGTTGCCTTGGTTCAGAGACCCACAA
This sequence comes from Peromyscus nudipes, assembly GCA_902168325.1. NCBI lineage: Eukaryota > Metazoa > Chordata > Mammalia > Rodentia > Cricetidae > Peromyscus > Peromyscus nudipes. The sequence goes on from CABHPH010144542.1 coordinate 42,149, forward strand.
CCAAACATTAGGTGGATCTTGGGGAATCCTTCGGAAGAGTGGGAGGAAGGATTGTAAGTGTTGTCAAGGGCACCATAAAAAAAAACAGAAATAACTAACCTGGGCTCCTAGGGGCTCACAGAGACTGAGCCAACCACCAGGGAGCCTGCATGGGACTGACCTAGGCCCTCTGTATATATGTTACAGTGGTGTAGCTTGGTCTTCTTGTGGGACTCCTAACAGTGGGAGCAGGGGCTGTCTCTGACTCTGTTGCCAGCTTTTGGGACCCATTCTTCCTACCAGATCACCTCGTCCATCCTTAATAGAAGAGGAAGATCCTACACTCACTGTAACTTTACATGCCATGGCTGACTGATAGCCATGGGAGGCCTGCTTGTATCTGAAGAGAAACAGTGGAGAAAGTGAATAGTGTATTGGTGAAATTATTAAGACCACTCCATGTAGTTAAAAGGGAGGTTTATTTAGTGGCGTAACTTACAAATGAAGGGATAGGTAGGTTGCAGGGTCTGGGGAAGGTGTGTCGCAGTCCGGTGGTGTTCTCTGGAGAACTCTGCTCGGTCTACCTCCACTGTCCAGGGTCCAGGAACCAAGAGAGGTGGTGCATCCAGATCTCGGGGCTTCAGGGTCCTCTCTTGGCCCCGCCTTGTAGGCGTGACAGTTACCGAAGCCTCAAGGGGGTTGGAACTTCCAGATCAAAGCTGGAATGGCTACCCACTACAAGTGGGAGAAAACATTTTTAAAAAGTAATAGTGAGTACAGCAGAGCAGCATCAAGGAGGCGATCTACTACATCTAGCCTTTCATAAACCATGATGTTGCCTCAAAGCTATCTGGGATCCTTTTTGGCCACATTCTGTCACTGAAATGGTCTCAGGCTGTGGGAGACCAGCTTCAACCTGTTGAAGGGTTCTTGGAGGGAGGAGGGAGGAATGAGGAAGTATTAGACAGAAATATAGACGGAGCTGGGTGGTGGTGGCACACGCCTTTAATCCCAGCACTCAGGAGGCAGAGCCAGGTGGATCTCTGTGAGTTCGAGGCCAGCCTGGTCTACAGAGTGAGATCCAGGACAGGCACCAAAACTACACAGAGAAACCCTGTCTCGAAACACCAAAAAGAAAAAAAGAAAGAAAGAAAGAAAGAAAAAGAAAAAAGAAAAGAAATATAGATGGAGACGACACAAGAAAGAGAGACACAGGATAGCTTCAGGAATGTCCTGGGTCAATACCCAGCTGCCCCGACTTATTCATAATAGGCTTTTTATACATCAGCAAGGGGAGAGGCAAAAGAACACCCTCTTTCAAGGTTGAAGTATAAAGTACCAACAAGTGTAGACCCTTCAAAACACCTGGTAACCATGACCTTGGCCAAATCATCCCATTATGCAGCCCTGCTGGGCAAAGAAAGCTCAGACTTTCAGACCTTGAGTAAGGCCTTACTGGGGAGCCTCTGTGGGCCCCCACCTCAGGCTGGGGTGTGAACCATCTCTCAACGTCTTTGGTTCCAGTTTCATCCTACCATATTTGACTAACCCTGTCTCAAAAAACTGAAAATAAAAATAAAAATAAAAATAAAGCAGCAGCACTGGTTACCCCATGGGGAAGTGTCTTGGGTGGTTGCCATCCAGGACATCCTCTCCCTTTGTAACGCGGTACCGAGGGGAGCATGGTCCTCTCCTCACCTTTCACCCTTCATCAAACTCTTATGCAGGTGTTAAAGATGTCCAGCTTACAAGCGCAGGATCTGGCTTTTTGTTAAATTTTCCCCTACGAGATCTGGCTTGACATAAATCTTGACACCATTGCTTTGAGTGACTCAGACAACTTTGTCTGTCCCTTACACCCAGAGCTGAGAGCTGGCAAGCCAGTGAGTATCTCATCCTTCCAAATCAGAACCTAACATGGAGGATACCTCCGATATGCTTATTCCCCATTTTAATTTCTCCCTTACATGGGTCAGTTCCCTCTGAGCAGACAGTTCAGTCTCAGCTGCATGGTCTACTTCTCATAGTAAGGGCTGTACAGTGTTGTCACAACAAGGAAGCACACCATCCACCACATCGATGAAGATGGCTACACCAGAATTTCCACTGTGATGCTCTACCTCTCATCTTTGATTCTGCCAGTACCTGTTTGGGGTGTCAAATGTTTCATTTCTTCTCCTGGGGAGACCTAAAGAAGTAAATATCTGATCACTTCAGATGGAAATGGCACTGAGTCTATTCGAGTCCCTTTTGGTGAATCAGTGAGTTTACTGGGGTTAGTTGCAGAAGCATGGGTGACTCAAAAGCTGATGCACCACTGAAGGACTCCCATGCCTCTGACTCATGAAAAGCTGCACAGCTGGAGAGTCCCACCCGTAGTCAATACTCACATCATATAATTTCAGGGAAGGGAGGAGCCTTGTGAGCCTCCACCCCTCCACAAGGGAGTGTTGCTATCTTGATCTCATCCTAATCTTTAAGTGATCATGCTCTCATTAAAGTTATCATGACCATGTGCAACCCAGACAGAGGTTAAATAATACTCCTGAATACCCCTCTCCCAGAATGACCCCTTACTGATCTTGGTGGAACACAGGCAATGCCACCCCATGGGTGAAATGCCTCCTTTTCTCTCTGGCCTGGTTCTCATGGCATTTTGCTTCTTTCTCTCCTGCAAGTACTACAGGACCAAGAATGGTGCTTCTGCCCACACCTCTGCACCCAGGCTAGCTTTGTGAACAGTTTTACCTTTAAAATACTTTCAATAAAATAGAATCTGCATTATATATTGAATCAAGGGATCTGGGATCACAAGTGATGTGACATTTGGCAAATTGGTTTATTTCTCTGGACCTTACTTCCTCTCCTGAGAAATGGTGCATTAAACTAGATAATGTTGAAAGGCCAGTATATTGATGTCTGCCCTAGTTAGCCTGATCTGGACAAAAACCTAGATCTTCAGAGAAGGGAGTCCCAGTTGAGATACCTCCCAGATCAGATTGGCCTGTAGACAGTCTGTGGAGGATACAGTATTATCAAGAATGACTGCCGCTACCAAAATATAAGAAATAATTCTATACAACCTCTACAAAATGTGTGAAGTCCACATATTCTTAAATTGCAGAGCTGTGTTAAATTAACCTTGTTAGTAAAACTCAACAAAGAAATCCCAACCATGTGACCAAGGGCTACTCCATTAATAGCCAGATTAAATGAGCTTTTTCTGTAAGTACACTGTATCTGCATCTCTGAGTTATCTGGCAGCTTACATGGGATGGTGCTAGTACAGAGCTGGGCATAATGCCTATTTCATCGAGGGTGGCTCTAATCTAAATCTAATAATCTAATCTAAATATAATAGTCTCAGTCTTCACCTTGATGGCATTTATTGGCATGTGACAACACAGACCACACTGTTTCAAGAACACTTTTTTTTTTTGGTTTGTAGTCTCAGGATTCTCTCTAGTCACTCACTCCCTGGCCTCTCCTCACATCTCTCCTTTGCTGAGGCCTCCCCATTTTTTTCTGATGCCTGAATGGAACCATATATGGGACTTTTTTTGCCAATCTTCTGTACCAGATCCCCTCATTCAGTTCAGTAGTTTTAACGGTATCTTAAAGCTCCAAATGGACTTTTTCAGAAGATACCTTCTTAGCAAGTTCGGATTCCTGTGAATGGTTGCCCACTGGACGTCAATACTCAAACAACAGTTATATTAAGCATAGTGTCTTAGGGTTTCTACTGGTGTGACGAAACATCATGATGAAAAAGCAGGTTGGGGCGGAAAGGGTTTATTTGGCTTACACTTCCGCATCACTCTTTGTAGTTGAAGGAAGTCAGGACAGGAACTCAAACAGGGCAGGAACTTGGAGGCAGGAGCTGATGCAGAGGCCATGGAGGAGTGCTGCTTACTGGCTCATTCCCTCTGCCTGCCTTTTTTTTTTCATTTATTTCCTTTATTCTTTTCTGATATAATACATTCCAAATGCAACCTCCCCTCTGCCCCTTCCCAGTCCCCCCTCCCCTATATCCACTGCTGCTCCATTTCCCTTCAAAAAAGAGTACTCAGCCTGCTTTCATGTAGAGCCCAGGCCCACCAGCCCAGGGATGGCGCCACCCATAATGGGCTGGACTTTCTCCCGCATCAATCACTAATTAAGAAAATGCTTTACAGCTGGATCTTATGGAGGCATTTTCTGAATTGAGGTTCCCTCCTTTCAGATGACTGTAGTTGGTGTGTCAAGTTGACCGAAGACCAGCCAGAACACATCGTAAGCCTATCACAAATTGCTTCTCATTTCGGCACAATCCTTTATTAATAAATGACACATTTATTACTCAGTTGCTCGTGCTAATAATTTGGAATTATCCAAATATCCTTTACATTGATCCTATTATCAATTCCTTGTGGTTTGATTCCCATGTACAAACTGTCCCTAGTTATAATGTTTTGATTTGTGGTGTTTTTACCTTATGATGATGCAAAGGTGATAATTACCTGTGGAAAATGTACTTTGAAACTTTATCCTCGCCTAGACCAGAAATGTGAGTTCCTATGCTGTCTTGCAATGCTGGGCAGAGGCAGTGAAAGTTGCCAGCCAGCGTTTAGCCACACCATCTGGAGGAGAAAACAAACAAACAAACAACGTTCCACTAAGGGTGTGTGACTATGCTCCAACATGCAATAGGTGTATCAGTGTATCAGATGTATTGCCAACCTAACAATATTTCAACGTATGATGGATTTGGGGATAGATAGAATTTCATCTTAAGTTGAGGAACATGTGTATCTAGAACATGCCTTGCTACTTCCCTCTCTGCTGCCATTCTAGCCTGAGATGTGCCATCTTACTTTCTGACAATGGCAGTGGCCTCCTCACAAATTCTGTTGCTCCGGCCTTTTTTCCTCTACAAAGTAAGTAACATATTGCTTTTCAATTCAGTTTCATTTGAAGCAGATTGAGGTATAGTTAGCATTCAATTTTTTTAAAGTGCTTTTGGGGGTAGCTGGAGATGGCTCAATGTTTAAGAGCACTAACTACAGGAGAATCCAGATTCAATTCCCAGCATCCACAGTGCAGTTGACTTGTAACTCCAGTTCCCAGGGATCTGATACCCTATTCTGACACCTGCAGGCACTCTGTGCATGCTGTGCACAGACACACATGCAGGCAAAACACCCATGAACATAAAATAAATAATATAAAACTTTTTTTAAGCATTCCTGGGATCAAGAGAAAGGCAGACAGAAGTCAAGTGATTATACAGACTTTATGACAACTGAGGCCAACCACATACTGTCCTTTAGAGTTACAGTGGCCTTTTAGATTTGTCCCAAGTTAGGCTAAGATGGCCAGGCCTCTAGGTTCCCAGATCAATCATTCATGGCTATCATCCACTCTATGAAGGGTGTGACCTCAGATAATAGCCTTCTGAAGCTGAGGTAGACCTTGAAGAAGGTAGAACTTGTTCATCAATAGCATCCACAGCAGTACAAACAACAGGCATTTGCTCAAGAGGCATCTGGTTAACACAGCATAGAGGCCATTTTACCAATGGTCTCACCGGTGACTTTCCATCTGACTAAGAATACAACACAAAGTTTTTACTATCTGTCCTTATGTCCTCAACATTTGGTTTTACTAACTCACCTGGCCATATCTTGAACCTCCACATCCACCTCTCCTGCTTCTCAGCATTCCCCTCTTGTCTAGATACTTGCTGAAGTACATGGCACAGACATTTCCCATGACTCTCTTACCCAGATACCTCTAAGGCTGGCTTCTGCATGTTACTCAAGTCTCTGTTTCAAAGTTGATTTTATTGGATAAGCCTTTTCTCACCAACCTATAGTGAACGTCACACTGCTCTTTCACCATGTTGTTTAGCATTTAAATAATGATCCTCCATGGCGCGC
>CABHPH010144546.1:0-10944 GCA_902168325.1 Peromyscus nudipes
ATAGATGAAGGTTCAGATGACATGGATTTAGCATAATTTAATAATTATTGAAGTTTGGTAATAGATTTATTATTTTGCTTACTTTTGAAGAGGGTTGTTTTTTTTTTTGAGACAGGGTCTCACATAGCCTAGGTTGGCCTTGAGATCACTAAGTAACCAAAAATGATCTTGAATTCTTTATCCTTCTGTCTCCATCTCCCAAATGCTAGAATTACAAGCATATGCCTTTGCATGTGTTTGAAATTCTCTCTTATAATTCCCTGTATTAAAAAGTTGCGGCCGGGCGTTGGTGGCGCACGCCTTTAATCCCAGCACTCGGGAGGCAGAGTCAAGTGGATCTCTGTGAGTTCGAGGCTAGCCTGGGCTACCAACTGAGCTCCAGGAAAGGCGCAAAGCTACACAGAGAAACCCTGTCTTGAAAAACCAAAAAAAAAAAAAAAGTTGCATATGTAAATGTAGAACTTTAAATGTAGATAAGTCAGTATATACTTTACGTAGATCCCTGTAGTAAAAAGTTGTATAAATGTAGACAAGTAAATACATTCCTTGCTTACACACTAAGATCTAGCTGGATATGGTGGTGTATGTCCATAATCCCAGCGCTCTAGGCAGGAGGTTTAAGATACGAAAGCTAGCCTAGACTACATGAAACCCTGGAGGGCCAGGATAGAAAGAAGAAAGTAAGAAACTAAGATCTAGATGCATGGTTCTGAATTAGAAATATCCAGCAGAATGCCTAGGAGAGTGAAGCTTTTATACTGAGTAATTAGTCATCCCCTGGGTGTGATCCACTAACCTACCATATGGCCTCAAGTTGGCATTCCACATTGGTATTCTTCTCTAATAAATATTAATATGATATATACTTTGTAACCAAAAGAATTTGAGACCCATCTGAACTCCTAGGTGATTGACTTGGGTTGCTAAATTAATCTACAAATTTTAAGTTCAGGCCATATATAGCTTTGCTAATAACTGCTTCCTCAAAGAAGCATGTAGATGTGAAATCATAGATATTAAGAGAATTTATAGACTGTATAGTGGTATACTGAGATGAAAAGAAGTGCATGTGTATTCTTTCCTGAGCAGATAGCTAACTGGACTAGTGTTTCTCAAAGTGTGTTCCAGAAAATAGTTGTTCCAGAGTATTAATAAAGTACTACCTAAAAAAGAATGTCCATGGATTAGTGGTTACCTGGAACAAAATGATAGATTCTGTGGTAAGACTATTCAAAGCCTTTAATGAATTAATATGCATTAAAATTAGTAAGAGGTCAATAATTGTTTTCTACATTAGTTTGAATCATTTCTTCATGAAACTTCTGGAAATTTTGTTTATTCTACAATATGTTTTTAGAAAATAATACAGTGAATGTAAGGAAATTAAATAATTTCCATATTTTAGAATGTTTCAAAATGTAACATTGTCAGCACTAGTATATCTTCAGTTGTAACAGTGGTTTCCCCCTTCTCCACACAGGAACTTTCGAAAGAGAGCGCCCCCTATCCTAGGTGTTACAACACAGTTTCATGCATGGTGGCATATTTTAACTGGCCTGGGTTCTTACCTTCACATCCTTTTCAGGTAGGAAATAAAGGCTTTTTAACCTAGTATTGGAAGAGTTTTGCTTTTTTTGACTTTATACTTCAACAAAGAAGGTGTAAATATAAAATGTTGGAGACAGAGGGTTCCATCAATGCCCTTGCTACTGGGTGACCACATGAAATACCTTCCCACATTTATGTCATGTGTCCATGGGGTCATGAAACAGCTGGTAGTTGGGGATTCTATCATGTGTATTCCAAAAGCAGATGGATCAAAGCTGACTAGTATCCATGAGACCCAGTTACACCCAAGTCTTGAGGAGTGACAAGAGGGTGTGATGGTGTATGATCTTAGAGTTTTCAGTCCTGACCTTCTCGGGTTGAAGGACCTTTTTCCAGAAGTAAGTTGGTTACCACTTTGTTCCCTTTGAGAACGTTTAGGATTAGACACTTTTGGAGAAAATGGACTTAAGTTCTCACTGGTCACCTCACCCATTCATACCTCCATAGCATCCGTTTCCCACTTATTAGGCCTTATCTTTCTTCAAATTATTTTTTATTTTTTTTTATTGATTGATTTTTTTAATTTATTTATTTTTATTTTGCTTTGCCTGCATGTATTTTTATTTTTTTTGTTTTGCCGGCACATATTTCTTTGTGCCATATATGTGTGCTGGGTGCCTGCAAAGTCCAGAAGAGACCATCAGGTCCTCTGGAACTGGAGCTACAGATGATTATGAGCCACTGGTGCTCTTAACTACTGAACTATCTCTCCAGCCCCTTCAAAGTGTTTATGATGAGTTATGTTTGTATTTACTTGTTTACCTCTCCAAACTAGTATAAGTTCATCCAAGCAGGGACTTACCTGTTCATTGCCACCTTTCAAATGTGCAGAATAACTCCTGGCATGGAGTCAGCACCCAGGATATAATGTTCTTTAATGAGTGAATGTGTACATGCTGATCTCTTTACCAGTGGCACATTTAGTCTCAGATTCTTCTTGGGAACAAGCTAAAATATTTATAGAAAAAAGAAGCCAGGAAGTGGTAGCACATGCTTTATTCCCAGCACTCAGGAGGCAGAGGTAGGCAGGTCTCTGAGTTCAAGGCTAGCGTGGTCTACAGAGTGAGTTCCAGGACAGCCAGAATTGTCCTGTCTCAAAAAACAAAACAAAATAAAAAAAAGAAACAAACAAACAAAAGGAAAAAAAAGAAAATTTCCTTTGAACCAAAAGTTCATGACTTGGGTCTTGAGGGACAGTTGGTGAAGGTTGAAGGTCATTCTGCAGAATGAAAACCATGTGTTCTTAAGGTGTAGCCTGTTGGTATGTGTATGCCTGGGTAAGAACCTAGTGCCCAAAGAAAAGAAAATCCTTGGGACAATTAAAGTGGAAACCAGTAGCTTGAATGTAATGTAAATACCTGCTTAGAAGTGTTGTATTATGGTGGATTAGGAGGGTGCCTTAGTTTTGTGGAGTACTCTTTGGATGTACATTGGAATACTCAGGTATTATAGAGCATCTTTGTAAAAGATGCAATAGTCTATATTCAGTGTATCTAAACCAGAAAGTACCACAGGACCAAATGTCTTCAATTCTATCATTGAGGTACTGAAGAGCTTCTGGTTTTAACTGGGAAGGAACAGAAGTGGGAATAGGATCACGAAATATGCATAGGTGAGCGGTCTTGGTCTTACTGATCATTAACTTCAGATGGCTGTGCAGAACTGTCTAGTTTTGAATCATCACAAGTTATTTATAGATGAGGCCTATTGATTGCAACTGTTGTTTCTGGGATCCTGGAGAGAATGACTAAGGGAAAAGAAAGAAAGGACAGATGAAATTAGTTAAGCCTTCAGGTTTAAGGCAAGTGACTGAAGACTTCTAGGTACTTGTCTGATTGTCTGGAACAGGGTGTCATAAAAAGATGGCCATTGATAATGTACTGATTGTGATGTCTGCAAATCTTGGCAATATCTTAGTTTCTCTTACCTTGGTTCTTTCAGCCTTTCACAGTGTGGCATTACCAGCTTTAAATGAATATCCTTAAATAACTGACATGTCCGCAGCATATCTGAGCTAAAATATGATCCAAAATTTAAGGCAGCAAAGGAGACAGTTTTTACAAAATGAAGGCCAAGTGCCAGGGGGGGGGGTTTGTTGTTGGTTTTTTTTGTTTTGGTTTTTTGGGACAAGGTTTCAGGTTTCTGGCTGTCCTGGAACTCATTCTGTAGACCAGGCTGGCCTCAAACTCAGAGATCTGCCTGCTCTGCCTTCAGAGTGCTGGGATTAAAGGCGTGCACCACCACTGTTTTGAGTGCCAGGTTTTTATTTAGCTTTAGGGTGTCATTGGACATCTGTAAGCAGAATGAAGAGTCAGTACTTTCACCTTTGAAGTCCCTACTACAGCTTCATCACTTCAAGATTTGTAACAATCTTAAGGCAAATTATCCAGAATTTTACCCATCATCTTTAAGTTTAGAGGGTAGGGAACTGTATTTTGGAGGAATCACATTGTCTTGCTTTTTCATGTTTCTTGTGTTTCTATGTTGTGATTTGATAGACTATTAGTTTAGATATCTTTCCAGTTTGTTTTGTTGTTGTTTGTTTCATTTTGTTTTTTTGTGGGGGTGGGGATTGTTGTTGTTGAAACAGATTCTCACTATGTAGTGCATGTTGGCCCGGAACTCACCATGTAGACCTCCTGGCCTCAAGTTCACAGAGATCTGAGTGCTGGAATTAAAGATGTGTGGCACAAGGCCCCGTGGTGACGCACACCTTTAATCCCAGCACTCAGGAGGCAGAGCCAGGCGGATCTCTGTGAGTTCCAGGACAGCCAGGTCTGCACAGAGAGACCCTGTCTCGAACCACTACTCCCACACTCCCAAAGAGGATGTGTTAAACCAAGATGAGCCTCTCTTCTGATTTTATTCTGATTGGTCAGCTTGCTCTCAAAGGCTCAGTTCCCTGGTAGCACTGAGAACAGAGTAAACAAACTGCTGTAATTGCAAAAGAATTAAACCAAATATATATATATATCACTGACCATAAAACAGAAAGTGGCAGGCCGGAGGTGGGGGTGGGTGTGTGTTGGCACACCCCTTTAATCCCAGCACTCGGGAGGCAGAGCCAGGCGGATCTCTGTGAGTTTGAGGCCAGCCTGGTCTACAGAGCGAGATCCAGGACAGGTACCAAAGCTACACAGAGAAATCCTGTCTGGAAACCCTGCCCCCCCCAAAAAAACCAGAAAGTGGTAAAATTAATGTAGTGTGCTACAAAGTTAAACAATTGCAAAGGATGGAATGGAGATGATGAATATGTTCAAAATATTGTGTAAAATTCTCAAAGAATTAATAAAAATTAAAATTTCTTAGGATAAATATGAAAATAATACTGAATGAGATAAAGGAAGGAGATAGAAAGAAATAAAAGAGAAGCAAGGTTAAATAAAAAAACAGGAAAAAGAGTAGAGAAAAATATTATAAAGGGAAAGAAAAAAAGATCTAGACAGCCTGGAAAGATGGCTCAACGGTTAAGAGCACTTGCTGCTCTACCAAAGGACCTGAGTTTGGTTCCCAGAACCTACCCACATTGGACAGCTCACAATTGCCTGTTATCTTAACTCCAAGGAACCTGACACCCTTTTCTGACCTCTGCAGGCACCCACATATATATGGCATACACAGATGTATGCACATATACATAATACCCCCCATGCATTTTTTTAAATTTAAAAATGGAAAAAGATTAAGAGATCAGAAAAAGAAAAGGCAAGCTGAGCACAGTGGCACACGGCTGTAATCCCAGTCCTTGAGAAGTGGAGGCACGATTTTAAGAGTTCGGAGGTCAGTCTCAGCTATACATAGTGAGTTTGAGACTAGCCTTGTTTACATGATAACCTATCTCAAAACAACAGCAACAAGAGCATTCCCATTATTCAAAGTTTGAAAACAAAATTAGATAATGTAAGAAAGGAGATTAAAAATAAAAATGTAAATCTTAAAAAATAAATAAATAAAGTGAACCAGGCAGTAGTAATCCAAGCCTTTAATCTCAGCACTTGGGAGGCAGAGGCAAGTAGATCTCTGTGAGTTCAAAGCCAACCTAGTCTACAGAGCAAGTTCCAGGTATACACAGAGAAACTCTGTCTCAAAAAGGCAAAAAAATAAATAAGGTAAAGTAAAAATATGTAATATAGTAGGAAGGATGGAAAAGGGAAACACAGGCAAAAAAGAAAAAAGAAAAGAAAAGCTAGGAATGTAGCTCACCTGGTGGATACTTGCTTAGCATGCACAAAGCCTTGGGGTCCATCCCCAGCACCACATAAAACTGGGCATGATGGTACCAGGAGACAGAGGCAGGAGGATCAGGAGTTCAAAGTCATCTTCATCTACATAGTGAATTGGAGGCCAGCCTGAACTACATATGCCCTTGCCTCAAAATAACAAGAAAAGGGGGTAGAGAGTAAAAACATAGAAGTCTTGCTTCTTAAAAATATGTATAATAAAGTAGAAATACTACTAAAAGTGAAGTGAAAAGAAAAAGGAGGATGCACAGAGGCAAAAAAAAAAAAAAAAAAAAAAAAAAAAGGAAAGAGAAAAAAAAAAAGCCTTAGAAAAAAAGAAAAAAAAAAAAAAAAAACAAAAAAAACAGGAAAGAGAAATAGAGTAAGCCTTGGAACAGCTTCTTTCTGTGGCCCCGAAACTTGGAGATGGTCAATAATAGATACAAGGCCTACTAAGTTGTAGACACTCATCTTTGCTATGCTTTTTGCTGGTGAGGAGCCTATATTGGACAGCTGTCCAAAGTTCGCTAGAGCTGTCTTAACTTTAGTGGCCTCTTTGTGTACCAAGAGTCTTAGCTGACAACACTTAGCTTTGTAGTCAATCCATGAACTGGGCAGGTTCTCTGGAGACTCCCAGTATTATACCTCTGAGGTAGCTAATGTTCTAGCTAGAGAGGCTCTCACAAGTATGTGGGGACTAGGGAAGCAACCAAAGCACAAAAGTCTGTATGGGCAGAAGACCTGACTTCATACTTTACAAACACTAAGTATTGATCATCCTGCTGGAGGAATTCAGCAGTGGATGTCAAGTGAACAGCAAATAGATAGTTCCAGAGGATGCCCTACCTGCTGACCTCAGGCTCAGAGCAGTCAGACTCCAGGATTATTCTCAGTTGATGAGGCCTACACTTGGGTTGTTGCAGGTTAGCTTTAGGCGTGCGCATGCACGCGTGGGGGGCGGTGCGGGGGGAGGATATTCTCCCTTTTCTTGGCTTGGCTGCTTTTTGATACATTACCTTCCTTTCTCTATATACTTTTCAGCTGATCTATCACTACCTGTATGAGTTTCCAACGCTTTTCTTTCTTTGGGATAAGGTCTATTTCTTATACTGACTTTTCCTCTTAACCAGGTCACACGGAAGCAACTGCTAGTCTACCATTTTACCTAGAAGACAAAGCCAAATTGCTTATTTGGCCCCAAGCCTCAATTTCCTCTTCTGTTAAATACTTAATAGATTGTTGAAATAATTAAGTTGAATATGACTTGCTCCCTCCCCACCCCAGATATTCTCACCTTGTAGATTAGGATGGCCTGAAATTTACTAAGTAGCCTAGGTTGGCCTCAAACTCAAGACCCTCCTGCTTTTCTCTACTGAGTACTAGGATTACAAGCAAGTGCCACCGCATCCAGTGAAAAACTACTTCTGCATTATTGTCAGCCTAAATTGTGCTAATAAACTTTCCACTAAAAGCAATTGTTTAGGTTTTTTGTTGGATAAATACTTAAAAATATCAGCTGTAGGACAAAGTGCTAAACGGTCTTTTTAATTAAAAAAAAAAAAACCCGGAGCCAGATATCGGGGTTAAAAACAAGAGATCAGAAAAGCAGAAAGAAGCCAGCCACGTTCTTACCACTTGAAGATCCTCAGCCAAAGAGAGCTATTTCCTGTATACCCATGCCTATATGCCTTTCTGTTCTGCATCTCACTTCCTCTGTCCACCCAGCTACATCACTTCCTGTCTGTCTGTACAGACCTCCAGACCTTTATGGTTAACTAGTGTTGGAATCCCAGTGTGGCCTTGAACTTACAGAGATCCAGATGGATCTGTTTCTTGAGTGATAGGAGTAAAGGCGTGTGCTAACATTGCCTGACCTCTATGTTTACTATACTGACTTTTTCCTCTGATCCTCAGATAAGCTTTATTATGGTGCACAATATAGTGGGAGACACAATACATCACCACAATCAGCAATTAACAAATTCAAAGTCTTACAGCTGGCAAATGTCCAGGTAACTTCTGAACTGCCATTCCCTGCAGTTCCAGCTTTACTAGAGGAAAATATAGCATAGCCATATTAAATTTTATAAACTTAATGAGGTTCTTTTGACCTTTACATTCTTGTTTGAAATACTAGAAAATTAGGTTTTGTATATGTTGTCATGATATATTTGTTACTATTCAAATACATTTAAATAGTGTAGTATACATAACACTATGTTGTGTATTATGGACAACCTCGTGACTTTCAGGGGAAAATTCAGCAATGTTTGTTATATGCACTGCTTTACTGATCTAATCTCACTTCCAGCAGTGACTCACTTTAAAGACAGACACCAAAGAAACTGTTACCTCTCTGGGTTTCTCAGGTTTATTTAATTAATGATAGAGCTGCATTTGCAAAGATAGAGTTATGATGCCAACTACATGGGACATCATAATGTGATGATGCTTGGTCCTAAACTACAAACATCCTGAAATTACAGTCTGTGAGTTGATTTGTCTAAGAAGTTTATTTTTCTACTTTCCTTTCAGTTTATATACAAGAACACTTTACCTGAAATGCCGGCCAAAAGTGAAGGTAAGTCTATGTTGTAAAGGGCAGGGTGGTGGTGGTCTTGAGAAGATCACATGGATGTAAAAGACAACAGGGAGCTATGAGGAGCAGCACAGACTTTGGAACAACAGACATGAATTCTGAAGTGTTCATTATCCATCCAGTACTATGTGAGCTTAGACAAATCTCTTCTTTAAACCTGAGTTACTTCAACAGAATGGAGCTGTTAATAGCAACATTACAGCATTATTGGAAGAATTGAAGATTAAGGGGCTGGGGAGATGGCTCAGCAGTTAAAAGCATGTCCTGTTCTTTCAAAGGACCCAAGTTCCATTCCCAGCACCCACGTCAGTTGCCTCACAACCATCTCTATTCCAGCTCTAAGGGATCCAGTGCCCTCTCTGACTTCCACAAGCACTGCATTCGCATATGTGCATGTGCGCACAAATCCCCCTAAAAGATGTCTTTAGGAATTAACAGATTAAATGCCTACTTCCACGTTGACAACGTAGATACTTAATATATTGAAATAAATTAAGTAAAGGTCATTTTTGAGATCGGATGCAAGGTCCTTGCTATGCTCAGGCTACTCATACTAACAAACCTAACATAGGTTACAGTCCAGACCCCCAGGGATTGTAAATCTCCTTTCTTTTCAGGCATAGAATAATCTTTTCTCTCATTTTGTCCTCACTTGTTTCCACAGTTTCTCTTTGGGATCTGGCCAATGGTCATGTTTGAACCTCAGAGGAAACATTGATGAATTATTCCACCAAGAAAACAAAAAGCACCTATCATCGTTCTGCCAAGATGGTCAAGAAGGTCCCAAAAACTTGCACATTCAAAGATGCCATGCCCATCACAAGAAATGAATGACTCAGCCACACAGAGAATGAGCAATCAGTCTGTTGGGTAGTCAGCTCCTGGCTTTCTCTCATTTGTCCCCAACCTAAGATGCTTACAGAGAAACAGATGGGGTGTACATTTATGTTCTAAATGGCGGGAAAGTTGGACTTACAGAGAAACAGATGGGGTGTACATTTATATTCTGGAATGGTGGGAAAGTTGGACTTTTCTTAACAGGTTAACAGTTTGTGCTGGTCATCCATGGAAAAATTAATATTTTTTATTTTCTTTTTTTTACAAGAGTTGCATGTTAATTATACCTTTCTTAATTTTTGATTAAATATTGAACAAAGTCATTAAGGACTAGCAAAATCCCATATCCAGATGGTTGACTCTGAGCCAGCACTTAGCTGTGTCAGCTTTGATTTATATTATTATATTAACCTCACAGATGGTTTTCCATTATTAAAAAAAAAAAAAAAAAAAAAGACCTGGCCGTGGGATTCTAGGTAGCTCCTTACTATCTACCTTGGTGCTAGCTGGAGTGCTGTAAGCAAACTCTGACCTGCCAGTGACTGGGCTCTGTTGTCACCTCCAATAATTTGTCTCAGACTCTGTGGCCCACAGCCAATCAAAGGGGTGGGCAATCTATCATCCCTCCAGAAGCTCTTCTGGAAGCACCTGTGCAGTATAGTCCCTTTCACCAGTTAAAGTCTGTTTTGCTTTCTTTAATCTTCAAGTTATTATTATTTTGTGTCTAGCAAATTTAACTGGTGGTCTGGCCTACCCATATTCTGTATGCCAGCATAGTTTAAGTGAAGTTATTTGGGAAAGTTGTACATTTTTTACTTTTTGCATTATATAGTATTTTCCAGTTCTCAGAGAAGTCATGGCTATACCCAGACACATATGTCAGATTAACTACCAGTAAAATGGTCAGAACTGTTTTGCATAAGGCTTACTAAAATATTTGCTCCTTCATTTTTTGAGGTAAAGAAATACAAGTGTTGAAACAGTACTGACTTGTAACTTTTACAGCATCTAGAACTTAGAAAACTAAGTAATAGCAGTAAAATCTCATTGTGAGTCAGATAGTTCTAATTTGGATTTGAGTGTATAAGAAATTGAATTGTCACAAACAGTAAATGAAGGATCATATATCTATTGATTACATCCTGAGATGTGGCTTCAAAAGAAAAGTAGGGGTTTTTTTTCTCATGCAAAACTGATTAAAAACAAACAGCTTTCCCATTTTTCCAATATTCATTAACTAGCCTTAACCTGGCAGAGTGATGATGCACACCTTTAATCCCAGCATTCAAAAGGCAGAGGTAGGCAGATCTCTGTGCATTTAAGGCCAGCCTGGTCTACATAGTTCCAGGCCAAACAGGGATACATAGTGAAACTGTGTCTCAAAAACAAAAACAAAACAGTGTTTGGTTCATTAGGTAGTCTTGCTACATTTTTAAAACCAAAAATGTTTCCCAGCTGGCCATTAAACAAACACCCTTTTATAAAAGCAAGACATGCCAAAACATAAATCCAAGAGAACCTCAGTTGTACTTTAATTGTTGGCATGGGCCCGAGTCCAGAGTGCACCCCACTGAGATGCCCAGGTTCCTGTGTTCTAGAACAACAGTTGGACCAGAGACACATGGGTAGTGATGGAAATAGAGATCTTTTACTAGGAAAAAAAAATATTCCCCAGAATGG
>CABHPH010144547.1:0-48102 GCA_902168325.1 Peromyscus nudipes
TTGGGATCTATGCCTGTTTTTCCCTCGTTCTTGGAACTTTGTGTGTAGGAGGGGTTTATTCTGTAATTTGATTTTTGAAAGTATATCTTGCAAATTTTTATTAAAAAATGTTTGTCTTTAAAATCTGCTGTAAAAACGGTTTGATTCTATATATTAAGTTCTGGGAAGAACATTTTTGTCTTTGCTTTTCTTGGGTTATATTTCATTATTTAATTTAAGCGAATGTTTCCAGTTAATAGCGTTTACTTTTTAAAGGAAACTTTTGTATTTAGAGTAGTCTTTGAATCTTACCCTGCTGCATTGCTGGGGAAGCCCTAACTGAATGCAGACTAAGGTAGTTTAAGGCTAAATATTTCCATTGCAGCTGATTTTTTTTTTCTTTCAAGACTGCTTTATTTCAGTATAATGGTGGGGATGGTACATAGAAATAATCAAATTTCAGCAACTGAAATGTCCAGCCTTCGCATCAAGGTCAGCTGCAATTTGAGCCTATGAGTTTTTTTATTCTGCCTTTGGAAATAATTTCTGTATTCTGTCTTGCACTGCTGTAAATCTGAAATTGCTTTGCTGGCTTAGGGAGAAACTCACATTACCCGTTATTGAATAGTTTTGAAATACATTAAAGAAATTTAATTTCAGCTCTATGAGTTTCCAGAGACTCCTAGATTTAGCTTCCTCCCTCCAAGATATAAGCTAGATACTCTTTTGGGGATCTTCTCTTTTCTAAAAGTGGCAATGCTATTTCGCATCCTTAAGCCCTGAATAGCATAATGGCCAATTCAGCGTTAAAGGAATTCTTGTTTGCAACATAAAGCACAGAAGGACACTATTTAAACCAGGAAAAGTTCTAGGGGTAGAAATTGTTTCCACTGTGCCTCGCTTCTTTTTTTGACCTCGAAATAATATCTGTCCTGTACATGTTACCCTATGCATGTTGTCCTGTCAAAATTTGACTCTTTCATTCAATAATCATTTAGTGAGGATCTAGTATGCGTCAGGCTCTGTGTTGGTATTGGTAATATAAAGGTGGATAAGGCAAAGTTCTTCACCTGAAACAGTTTTTTGGAGAGGACAAGTGGATGTAAAGAGAGGGAAGTGGAGATAAAGACAAGCCAGGCCCGTATTTTAGGATTGTGTGGTGTTTAAGTTGTGCACAAGAGATGAATTGGGAATAGTGAACAGAGACAGCTATCACTCAATGAGTCTTTGTGTGCTAACCCATTCCTTTTACCACCACAATAATTTTTATCATAAAAAAAGAAAAACATGAGTTGGAAGAAAAATGTTTTTGATTCCTCAGCTCTGTTTTGGTGGTCAGTATTTAGCAAGGCTCCAATCAGATGAGGTACTTGGGAAGTCTCCAGTGATAATTCTTCATTCTTTCATGCATTACAAGATTAAATGGCTAGGGAAGACTATAAAATAGATGCAGCAATAAATGTTCTTACATTAATCGATGATTTCTACTGTGAACTTTTAAATATTTGTTTATATCGTCAATTAGTTGCTTTTGATTAATTGTACATATTATATGGGGGTGGGGGGCTAGAAACCCAGCTGTTTAGACACGTGGTTGAAGATCGAGAAAGGAAAGCAGAGAGGATTACAGGACGGAAGCTCCTCTTGGTCCAGGTCCTTTCCAATAGCAGACAGCAAGAGTGAGAAGGATGCCATCTGTCAGCCTCAGTAATCCGGGCTGGCATTTATCTGCAACCCTGTTTTAGAGCCAGGGTTTATTAGATACTTCAGATTAATGTCCTGTGCACCGCTGGTGGGAAAAGGGGAATTAGAGCGGTGACTGAGAGTAAAGACGCGTGGAAGCCTCGGAATTGAATGGTGACGCAAACTGTATACATGGGCCTTGGATTCACTTCATGATGTGTTTGCTTTTGTTTCCAGGGTGTCAGTGTTGGGTAATTGGGATGATCTGTTTATTCTGTTTCCGGACCCTCCAGAGAGATCTAAATACAAAGTGCTGCAGCTGTTAGCACCAACCAACAGGAAAACACTATCTGCGTTATTCCCCAAATGTAATTCTGAGAACATAGAATAGCAATTTTTAATTTAAAAGTCACTCAGAACATCACAGAAAATTCTTTGATGTCTCTTACTAGCACCAAGAGAGCCTGTTCCTGTCAAGCCCTGAAGCCGTAGGGAAGCTGCTGTAAAAAATTAGCAACACAATGAGGTAAGTAACAGATTCCCTTTCTTTAAAAAACAATATGGTAAAATACACACAACAAAATGTATCATCTTTATCGTTTTTCCCCTTCTGGAATCTTAAGTATTTTTATATTGTTGTGTAATCTCCAGAATTTTTTCATCTTGTAAAACTGAAACTTTATACCCGATAAAAGAAAAACAAACAAACAAACAAAACCTAGCCTCTTCTACCTGCTGCCAGCCCTGGGCACTCCTGAGTCCACATGCTGTTTCTATGAGTTTGGCTACACACCTCATGTTTCCATCATACAACAGTTGTTCCTTTTGTGTGAGTGTTTGTTTTAGTTTAACTTCCTTTTGGGGGCTAAATAAAAGTCCATTGTGTGTACGCGCCACACTTCCCAAATGCATTGTCTAGTCATCTGTGGACACTTGGGTGATTTTTCTTTTTCTTTTTCTTTTTCAACTATTGTAAATTTGCTATGAGAATAGTGAAATTCCACTATTTTTGTCTGCAGTTATTTTCCTTTGGATTTGTTTGTTTTGTTGACACAGGGTTTCACTCTACAACCCTGACTAGCCGAGAACCCTCTCACTATGTATACCAAGTTGGCCTCATAACTCACAGAGACCTGACTGCTTCTGGCTCTGCCTCCAAGTGCTTGGATTAAAGGCATACGTCACCATGCCTGGCTTAGTTCAAATTTTCTACATTGGCAGTTTGGTTTTCTTGAAAATAAAAGTTCTGGCAAGTATGGGAGCAGTCCCAGCCCTGGGGAGGCTAGGCCATGAGGACTGCGAATTTGATGCCAGTCTTGACTGTACATATAGTAAGACTTGTCTCGAACAAGAAAAAGAAACATTCTGGCTGGAACCAGGACCTTTTAGAAAATACCATAAGGCCTCTTTTAGGGTAGATCCACCAAAATCATGACCCAGATTCTAGGATAAAATCAATACTTGTAGGTTCTTTTTTTTTTTTTTAGGTGGATGGAGGCCTTTCTAAGATTGAGTGACTTGGCCTTTTGGCTAAGATCAAGTACAGTGGTTTGTTGTTTTGTTTGTTTGTTTTAATCAATTTAACCAGAGGATTGAGGCTGCGGCTTCCCATTCTCCCAGCATGCGCTCTGTCACGTCACTGAGCCTGCACCCCACGCTCCTCCGTTACCTCTGTGTGTGAAATACTCTCGTAGTCTGGAATAAAGCTGCAAACAGTGCCCCTGCAACACACGGAGAGAGTACAGAGTTGCTCCAGTGTGAGTCCGGAGGTTGATTCTGGCCCGCCACCCACTCACTCTGTCTGAGGTTCGGGAAGCACTTCTCCTATTCTGTCTCAGCTGTCCCAGCTACAAAATGTAGTGTGCCTATCTTACTTTTTTTCTCTCCAAAAGTTAGAAATGCTATCAGTTGGAACCGTCGTACACCGTGAAGGGGAAGCTCTGACAGCTCTCACTGCCACCCCTAAGCGAAGCGAGCGGAGGAGCTGAGTCTACCTCAGTACAGTCCCGGGCACACGGGAAGAACCTATAAATATTTGTTGTCGGGATAGAGCGCCCTGAATTGTGTGACACCCCCCCCCACACACACTAAAGGGAGAAAGCTCACGTGACTTGGTGTTGCTTCTCTCTTAGGCTTAGTATCTGAAAATCTGTGTAAGCCATAATGCATACGTATGAATCTGTTTCTCTTCAAGAAGTGGCTTTGGGAGCTGCTGAAAACCAGTTTCAGCTAGAAGGGAAAGAGTTCCCCAGGACAGTCCGGGGATTTGTGACCTAACAATCTTGCTCCGCACCTCCCCAGTCTTCCTATCGCTAAAACAGGTAGAGGTTCAAAGGAAAAGCACCTGTGTCCTGGAATGGCAAAAACAATAGATTTGCAGATGGACTTGACGTCTTTTTGACCCAGTTCTCAAACTAATTTTGCATTAGACTCTGCTGGGCTAAAAACTCTTTTCTGTTTCTTTAGCTTTGTTTTTAGTGTCCATTGATGCCTTGGATCCTTGTAGAGTCTAGTGTTCCTCTTAGGAATAAGGCCATTCTTGAGACTCTTCTAATATGCTTCCATTGGATTGGTCATCTCCCAACACATCATTATCGTCATAATCACTTGTAATTAACTGACAATTCCAAGAGAAATGAACAAGGCAGGACACAGCCTTTATCTATGATAATTCACACCTGTGCACTTTGAAAGTCGAGAGGACCTCAGTCTGTGCCTCAGTGATAAATGGCCGGATTGAAGGAGGCAGGCTGTGCATTAAAAACAATTTATACATATTTATGTCTTATTTCCCCGTAAATCGGTGATAGTAAAGTTCTAGTTATTGCTAACGGCTCCCTGGAGCTGTGTTGAGAATATGATGTTTTAAGCAGGAAAGGGAAGAAGGAGGAGCTGAAAAACCCAAGACTGATGGACAGCTTTTGGTATAGACAGATAAGGGAGACCAGGAAGGGAAATGGAGACACCGGTGCGCAGTGACCGATGTCCTGCTTTGAATGCTGCCGGTGCTATTCCCTCTAACTTGATTTATCCGTAACAAAATGGCTCACTCAACCCGGCTGCCCGCAGCCGAGGGCTTGGATGTAATCAGTGCAGAAATGATTTTCTCACAGTCTGCACTGAGGAATGACCTGGTACAGCAGCACTTACCTAGTCAAATGTGATGCTGTATATATGGAGCTTTAAAAAATAATGCTGCAGTGATTCTGTTTCAGAACTATAGTTTCAAAAATATAGTAAAGACAGAACTAGGCTTCTAAAGGACAGGGTACATGACCTTTTATTTGTGCCGTGTGTGTGTGTGTGTGTGTGTGTGTGTGTGTGTGTGATCTATTCCTGCCTTTTGAAGCTTATTATTAACACAGAATAACTTTTAAGTATTTATGATACGTTTAGACTCGCAAAACAAATACCAGAAGTTAGGAATCTGGTGGACTCTCTGGGAGAAAGTGAGGGAACAGAACTGACAGATGAGAGGAGGGAAGGGGGACATTTCTGAAGTAACACTGGCAAGAACGGAGTCCTGAATACGGGTGAAATCCAGCCTGCGGTTGGAGAGATGACTCAGTGGCGAAGAGCGCTGGCTGCTTTTCCAGAGAACCCAGGTTCAGTCTCCAGCACCCACATGGCAGCTCACAACCATCAGTAACTCGGGTTCCAAGAGCTCGGATATGCTTCTGGTCTCTGTGGGCACCAGGCTTGCATGTGGTGCATATACATGCCATGCAGGCAAGCCCTCACACACATAAAAATAAAATTAAATCTTTAAAAATATGATCGTCCTCGTCCTAAACTACCCTATAACACCAGGAACAAAACTTAAGAGCGCAGTAAACTCTATTTTATGTTGCCTACAATTTTAATAGAAAAGATCATTATGGAGTAATAAAGTCTATAGCTTTGTCACTTAACTAAATTTGAATTTGTCAGTCTATTCATTACTTTCTAGCTCATAGAAACAAACTCAATGGAGGGAGGATTCATTTTGACTCCTTGTCTAGGAGGATACAGTCCATCATGGCAGAGAAGGCATGGCAGCCCTGATTCCACGCTGCCTGTTACATGGGGCCAGCCAGGAGGCAGAGACATCTGCTGGACCCAGAAGGGTCTATGACCCATAAGGCCTGCCCTTCAGTGACCCACTTCCTAAAGGCTCCACACCTCCCTAAAGAGTGCTGCTACCTCTAGACTCAGTATCCAGTCACATGAGCCTGTGAAAGGCAGTGCTGGTTCAAACTGTAACAGTCAAGTAGGTAAGAATTTTGTCTGCTCAGACGTTGTCTGCTGCCTGCCTGAGTAAGTCAGATACTTTCTGGTTGTCATTACTTCCTAAACCTCCTTGGGGAAACTCAAAGGGTGATAATGTCTAACAGATGGTGTTTTCCTCCCAAGACAAACAGGTTTGTTCACCAAGAGCTGTAGAAACTGGGAAATTAAAAAAATATTTCAATTCAGAATAACCCCAGAAAGATGGGGGCGCGGGCGGTTCACAAGTCAAAACAAAACCAGCCAGAGATTTGGGCTATCTATTACTCAAGTGGTTTGGCTGCATCGTGTGCATGGATGTGTATTGAAGGAAAGCCCAGGTTCTGAATTGACCTCTTCCTCGCACCTCGGGGTGATTTATCTCCTGTCAGGTGAACACCCTTTCCTGAGCACCTGTAGCCTCTAATCAAACCAAGTCCAAATCCTGGTATTGAAAGTAGAAAGGTGACCTGTGTGGCTCTGGCTTGAAGTCACATTTACAACTCTTTTGATGGTGATCGCCCAGGTCTTTTACGTAGGGAAAAGTTTACTGGGTACTCTCTTAATTGGACCTAGTTTACATTTGAATTTCTTCTGTTAACATTTTAGGCATCTGTTGCTAAAGTTAGGGCAATTTAAACACAGACTCCCACAGTCCTTTCAACTGCTAGGAATTACCGTCACTGCATGGACTCAATCCTATTGTGATTGGTAAAGATTGCCAGAGACTTCCTCAAAATGTCACCCACCACACAGTGGGACAGTGAGAGATGGCTCCCACAAGTAAAAGCCACTGCTGAGAAGCCTGTCAACCTGAGAGCAGTCCCCAGGACTCACATGGGTGGAAGGAGACAAATGACCCACGAGTTGTCCGCTCACTTCCCCAGGCATGTGTGACAAGGGCCACTCCCCACACAAAATAAACAAATGTAATAAAAGAGATCCATCTACTCTGGGAAAGGTGCTGGAGGCACAGCTGTAAAGGTCTGTCTCCATGCCCAGAGTTCACAGGAGCACACAGGATGGAGGGCAGTGAGGAAAAGTTGCACAATGCAGGTGATATTTGAAAGGCTTGAGGGAAAGTTTGTTCAGATGGGCAGAAGGAAGCGCTCTGAAGGTAAAAGGCTAATGCAGGAGTCAGAGGTCGGCTTGCTCTATGTTACCAGTCCCCGTGCTTCAGTTCGAACAGGGTCATTTGCATGCAGTGTACCTGGCCCGAAGCTGCGAGGCCTTTGGCAGCCGCCTCTTCCAGCTCTCGTCTTGCATGTCTGTAGAGGGAAGCCCCACGTTTTGAATCGACCTTTGCGTTCCACCTTGGGAGGGTTTTATCGCCTGGCAGATGAAGGCCTTTTTCTGAGCATCTGTAGTCTATAATCATCAGTTTTTATGCAAGTGCGTATCCTGGAGAATGAGCCTGAAGAGAAACAGTCTGTGCTGTAGCGGGCAGATCTCGCAGCGAAATGGCAGAATAGTTATCAGTCTTCTACCATCTGTGGCATCAAGATGAAAAGCGGCGATCCTCGTTGTCTGGTGCCAAGTTGCTCCCTGCGTTTCTACCTGACGAGCCAGAGGACGTTTTTTGTTCCCGCTCTGCTCTGGCATATTTGTTTACAGCTTCTCTCTGCATAATGATTGCTCTTCCAGTCTGAAGAAAATAGCCCCAAGAAAAGACCTGGGGACTGGTGATAAGTAGCGTGCCTTAGAAAATTCCCTTTCTGTTTAAATACATGCACGTATTTGTAACTCACACTTCATTTACTGCGTATTGTTTACTTTCTTACTTTATCTTACTTCTACACTTTGGAAATTTCCAAACATGATCTTCTGGAAACCACTTTCCTCCGAAACGTAAACATTCCTCACATCATAACTCAGCAGTTCCACTGCTCAGCATTTACCCAAGAGAAATGATAACAAATGTTTGCATAAACGTTTGCTCACAAATGTTCATGGCAGCAATATTGATAATAGACCAAATATGGAAACAACCAAAGTGCTCACCCATTGATGAACAGATAAGCAAAGTGTGCAATATCTGTGTAATAGAACGTTATCTGGGGTGAAAATAGAATTGGGGGGCACTAGGAAGATGCCTCAGTCCAGCCAGCGCTATCAGTGCCAATGTGAGGGTCCCCAGAACCGACATAAATGGAGGTAAATAGCACAGGCCACCGAGTCCCTGTGCTCCCTCCAGAGGCAGAGACAAGAGTCCCTGGGGCAAGCTAGACGAGCCGAATCTGCAAGTTCTGGGGTCAGTGAGAGACCTTGCCTCAGTTAAGAAAGTGATAGTGATTGAGGAAGTCAACCAATGTCAGCCTCTAGCTTCCACACATTTGTGCCTGCCCATATTCAAAATGCATACGCGCACGCGCACACACACATTACATCCATATAAATGCCCAAAAGAGATGTCTATATTTGTGTCTGAAGTTTGAAAATATTTTTGCTAAGTGAAACAAGTAAGATACAAAAGCCTTTTATTGTATAGTTCCATTCATAGAAATGTCTAGAATAGGCAAATTCATTGAGACAGAAAGTAAATTTGTGGTTTTTCTGGGGCTGAGGAAGGATGAGATTAATGGAAATCGAAGGGACTGTTCATGGGTCTGAGTTTCCTTGAGGCACCAAAGGTGTTTTCAAAATAAGTCATGAATGAGGTTATTGGCACTTGCCTGGGTTTTCACCACTCAGGATGCTGAGGCAGCAAGATTGAGAAGATAAGGCCAGCGTGCGCTACAAGTCAAGACCCCATTTTAAAAACAAACAAACAATAACAACAACAAAAAAAACTCATGATGTTTCCAAAACTGTGAGGATATTAAAAGAACACACTGAACCATATTCTTTAAATAGGTGCATTTTGTGGAATGTGACATCTCATTGAAGCTATAAAAAATGTCTTATACCTAAAGAATTAATTTTTACATTTCTTGCCAGTGTTTTAGTGACAGCCATGCCATAGTGGACGGTCATGGACTGTGCTATCGAGAAAGGCTTGCCTTGGCTCTGCTGCTATGGCATAGCCCAATGCAGCTGTATGACTTTAGGCAAGTGTCTCTCCCTGGACCCCCAACCGTTGATCTATAGAAAGAAGAAGTTGGCTTTTGAGATCCTGCCCAACTTGGAGTTTACTTGTCTTTGCAGGGAGGTGAGCAAATATTGGGGCATCTTTGACAGTTTTGTTGATTGAGCATAACCAATAGCCATGGACTCGCTGGCTGTCTTTCTTGTCGTGTTCAAATGGATCTTATGAGGCAACTCAAATGCAGATCAAGGTTCTCCACTTTGAGCATAGCCGGCCAGATAATACTCTGCTGCTGTCCTGCTCACTGTGATGTGTTCAGCAGTACCCCTGACATCTACTCTAGATAGCAATAGTACCTCCCTTCAGACGTGACAACCCAAAATGTCTCCAGACTTGGCCAGCTCTTCCCTGGATGGTATAACCATCCCTGGTTGAAAAACCTCTGGTGTGGAATAATAGTTTATGAAAATAACCAAAAGGATTAGTTCTTTACCTCTATGCAGAACTAAGATGTGAGCCCAGGTGCAAGTAGGAATAATCACTGGGAGAACCTTGGGGTTTTTTTGTTGTTGTTGTTTTGTTTTTTGCCCTGTTATGTTGACATTCGCAGTGTTCTCTCTCATCTAGTGTGGGGGTGGGGGTGAGAGAAAGGCAGAGAACATAGACTGAGGGCTGTGAGCTGGGTATAGTCCCCACACTAGGGAGGCAGAGGCCGGCGGCTCTCATAATTCAAGCCTATTCCGGTCTACACAGGGAGTTCAGACCAGCCAGGGCTATACAGAGAGACTCTCTTGAAAGAGGAGGGAAAGGAGCTATGAGATCCACTTTGGAGTGAGACAGAGTGTCAGTAAATATGCACAGATATGATTTTAAAACAAAACAAAAAGATAAAGGAGAAATGTTGTGATTAAGAGCAAGGTGCCCAGCTCTATTTACTTCTGATTTCTTCACCTCTTGCAAGTGTGCTCTTTTATGTTCCATTCAGAGCTGTGGAGTCGGTGACAGGGTCCGTCTTTAGAAAAAAAAAAAAAACAAAAAAGCTTGAACTGTTCTCCGAAGTACATCCAGGTGGTTTGCGACGGGCCTACAATAGAGTACTCCACTTCAGCCGTTCTGAAAGTAGTGTGCCCCCAGTACTGCAGTTTAGAAAGTCCTTTCTCTCTTGCTCTTCCATGCAAATTAAGAAATTTGCATAATTTAATTGAGGTGCATTATTTAATAAATGCCAAATGAAATATTGATGCTCTATCTCTAAAGACATAAATTATTCAGAGCTCCTGAAACCTTGCTGATACAGGTAAAGTAGAGGCTTAGAAGGTGTTTGAAAGAGAAAACGTGTTTGGTGGCCCAGGGAATAAGCTCCATCTTAGAAGTATAAATGAAAGGGAAGCTGTCACTCCGGAGTGTGTTTGACATTGTCAAAAGTTTGCAATTATCTATAGTAGTTAATCTCCATTACTTTTTGCAGACTAGAGTGCAGGGCAGTCAGTGGGTAGAAACACTTAGAATATGCCATTTCTGCTGCATTCCATAAAGTGGTACAAAGCCCCTGACTGTGGTGTCCTTTAATGCAGTTGGTAAAACCTTGCTGTACCCTTACCCTGAGTGTGGCAGTGAGATCAGGATCCTTCCCTGGTGCATGAGCTGGCTTTTTGGAGCTCATTGGTGGGACGCCTTGCTCAGCCTTGATGCAGGAGGAGGGGCTTGGACCAGCCTCAGCTGAATGTACCAGGCTTTGCCAACTCCCCAAGGGAGGCCTTATCTTTTTGGAGGAGGAGATAGGGGGTAGGGAAGGCCTCAGGGGAGCGGGAGGAGGGATGAGAAAGAGATCTGTGGTTGGTATGTAAAATGAATAAAAAAAATTTCTTAAATAAAACAAAATGCCTACAAACACACACACCACACACACACACACACACACACACACACACACACACACGACCATGCAGAACTGAACATGTACTTTATGAGACCTACTTTTAAATTCAGTGCTAAAAGGATTTTCAAGCCTTTGGAATCAAGATTATTAATTCCTGCATCTTTTCTTTGGTTGACTATGTGTTGTTTTAATAAGAGAATACATGGAATGAAAATGTTGTGCTCCAAAGCCTTAGATTACTGTTCATGAAAAGTAATTACATGAAAGCTGAGGTTACTAATTTTATTCATGTCTTAGAGTGAGGCCGTGATAGAGGCAGAAACACAAAATTGCTTTTCTTAATAGAAAAAAAAAACTGCAGAAAATAGTCCAAGACCAAATATCCTTGAAAACTCTCCAAAAATCTATATAAGTAATGCTGCATTTCAAGTCTGGCCTGGAAACATGAGAGGTTTTGTGACTTGTCCTTGTGAATAAGCACTTCCCAAGGGTGGGCACGATAGTGCATGCCTGGAATCAGAGCATCCAGGAGACTGAGGCAAGAGGACTGTGCATTCAGGGTCAGCCTGGGCTACGAAGAGAGAGACCCTGTCTCAGATAATAAACAGCTAAATTTAAGCTGCAGGTGACTCAGCACACTGTCACAGCAGGGAATGTATGTATGCCCTGAGTTCTGCATTCTCAGAAGCTTAAAGGGAAGGTGGAAAAGCTAGTCTATGTGGCTTTTCTCTGCCCTTGAACTAAAGAAACCTGTCTACCATTATAAAACACACTTCAGGATGTGAAGCAAGGTCGTGGGTGATAGTTTTAACACAATGCGGCTGCAAGGTATCCTCTAGGCAGAAGGAAGGATTTCATAGACTAGTCTAAGGGATTGCTCGTGGGACAGTGGCCTAGCTGCAGTTGTCTTGAGTTCAAGCACAGATGTGAAATGACGACCTTCGATGTGGTCTGTGTTAAACATTACCGTACCTTTCCAAGAAGGTGGAAAGAAACAGAGCGTGGTATGTAAAGGCTGTTTTGTATTAAGAAGAGCACTGTCTGCTCTGTACCAATCCTATGCCTTAGCCATGGGTTAGTTTCCAGTAAGAAGTCCTAAAAGCTTCTTCATTTTTTTTAAATCAATATTGGTCAGTAAATGAGAGTGCCTGTTTACTGTGTAATCTAGGAAGAGAGATTGTTTCAATAGAAATGAAAAGGGAGTGGAGATGGATCAAAGTCATTGGGAATAGTACACTACAGTACTGGAGACTGGGGCACAAGTTATCACAAGTTTGAAGTTAGCCTGTGCTACATAATCCAAGGCCAGCCTGGGCTATATCCCAAGCCCTGTCTCAAAACAAACAAACAGGTAATAATAATCTCATATTCTTTCTTTCTCTGTGTATAAGGGATGTAGATGTGTGTGTGTGTGTGTGTGTGTGTGTGTGTGTGTGTGTGTGTATGTGTGTATGTTCACATATATAGGATATGGGAAGGGTAGAGGTCAACTTCTGGTGTAATGTTCCTCAGGCTCCCATCCCGTCACCTTGATTATTTGAGACAGGGTCTCTCACTGGGACATGGTGCTCACCCACTAAGCTCGACTGGCTGACCAGGAGGCACCAAGAATCCACCTGCCTCTGTCTCTGCAGTGCTAGGATTACATGCTTGCTACCACACCCAGCTTTTCACAGGAGTGCTAAGGATCAAACTCAGATCCTCAAGCTTGCATGACAGACACTTCCTCCACTGAGCTGCCTTCTTTCCCAGACCCTCTTATTCTTTCTGATGCTGAGAAATCTGTTTTGTTGACTTAAAGGTACTTTTATAATGTTGACCAGAAATGCCTAGTTTTTTTGTTTGTTTGTTTGTTTTGTGTTGTTTTGTTTTATCTAGTCTCTTCGTTGGTGAATTTCTTCATACAATCCATTTTCCCCAGTGCTGGATTTTGTGCTTGTAGAATGGTCCTAGTGTGTGAGGACTGGCCCCAAAGTGCTGTGAGGCCCAAGGAAGAAAGGCAGACAGATCTGGAATGTATTGGGAAATTGACCCAGAAGTGTGGCACTAAATGGCAGAAGCACCAGCCAGACCTCCTGAAGTGTGGGTCAGAAAAGGGTGTGTTTACAGGGTGAGATGAGTGGGGCCATTTTATCTGGATTGTAGCTGGTTTATCTTAAGATAACAGTAAAGACATGCTTACAGCAGAGTCTGATAGTAAGGCCTAGTGACTCCCATGGTTTTATCTGTTTATGGAGGGAAACCTAGCTTCCTACTCAGGGGCAGTTGTGGAAGTTACGTGTGAAGATGGCTGCAGCTATGACAAGCTGAATTCATACATTGACAAAATGGATACAAGACACAGTTGTCAAAGTACAGCATAAGGACTTGTCTGGAAAGCTTCGTGGAGGTTTGTGGAGAATAAATCATCTGGAATCAGAAGTAGGGGTAGTTAAAACCATCAGTGTTAGAGCAAGAGGTAGCAATCCTGGAAACGGGTGAAGCCGGAAATTCATTTCTGAGTCTGTAAAACTGACAGTAAGATTTCACCTTTTTCCCATGTATGTATATTTGAGAGGTTGATTAGATAAGACGTTCTGACTTGTGAATATCCAAGCTATTCTCCTTAGCTCTGTGGTCACTCCTGCTATTCCATGGCTGGCTCTGGAAGACTGTTTTGTTTTGTTTGAGGTAGGGTCTTAGTATGTATTATGCAGCCCAAGCTGGCCTGGAGATTTGCAATCCCCCTTCCTCACCCTCTTGAATGCTGGGATTGCGGTATACATCTCCGTGTCTTGTGATCTATGCTGTGAGATGTGGTCCTTTAGAAATACAAGAGCCCTGTCTTAGTCACTGTTGTTGATGTAAAGAGATACCATGGCCAGGGCAACTCTTACAAACTAAAGCATTTAATTGGGGGCTTGATAACAGTTTCAGAGGGTTAGTCCATCATTATCATGGTGGGGAGCATGGAGGCAGGCAGGCAGGCATGGTGCAGGAGAAGTAGCTGAGAGCTTACATCCTGATCTCTGTAGTCAGCAGGCTGAGAAAGACAGACAAATTGGATTCTGTGGGTTATTTTAAAAAAACAAAAAGAAGACAGGAAGGAATGAGGAAGTGGTGGTGGAGCTGGGAGGAGCTGGGGGGAGGTGTGAGAAATGAATATTGTGTGAGAAAATACATTGTATGGCATCCTCAAAGAATTGACAAAAATATTTTTTTTTAAGATTAAAGAATGTAAGACTACATTTTTTTTTTTTTATGTGTTAGGCCAAATCACTTTATAAAAGAATGGAGAAGTTAATTTACATCCATGATAAGAGCATTCCGGTCTCCATTCCAGGTGTTGCCACATCTGCAAACTTCCCGGAAGAGTCATGGGGATTCGAGTGCTTCGTTTCTCCCTGGTGGTCATCCTTGTGTTACTGCTCGTAGCTGGAGCCTTGACCAATTTGCTCCCCAACATCAAAGAAGACAAGATGCTCACCCTGCGCCGGGAAATCAGGCCCCAGAGCACGCCGGCCCTGGATTCTTTCACTCTCATCATGCAGACATACAATAGAACGGACCTCTTGCTAAGACTCTTGAACCATTACCAGGCAGTACCAAATCTGCACAAAGTGATCGTGGTGTGGAACAATGTGGGCGAGAAGGGGCCGGAGGAGTTATGGAGTTCTCTCGGGCCTCACCCTGTCCCCGTCGTCTTCAAACCACAAACAACCAACAAAATGAGAAATCGACTCCAGGTCTTCCCCGAACTGGAAACCAATGGTGAGTCAAAGCTGGGTTCTGAGACGGAAAGGGCTCAAGTGGGTGGGTGGGTGGGTGGACTTCTGGCTTCCAGGGAAGTTATCATTTTAAAAAAAAAAAAAGCACTTGGAAACACTTAAGAAGCAATTTTCAAGAATCCCACAAGCAGCTTCCTGGGTGAGGAAATCACATGCATCTTGTAATGATAACAAAGGGGGTAATGTTAAAATATTTTTAAAAGGTATGCTGTGTGGCATAATACTTACAGAGTGTATATTATTCATTAAGAAAAAGTCGTAAGATGACTGTCCTAGTCAGGGTTACTATTGCTGAGATAAACCACCATGACCAAATGTGACTTGGGGAAGAAAGGGTTTATTTGACTTACACATCCACATCCCTGTTCATCATTGAAGAAGTCAGGACAGGAATTCAGATGGGACAAGAACCTGGACGCAGGACCTAATACAGAAGCCTGAAGGGGCACTGCTTACTGGCTTGCTCCCCATGGCTTGTACAACTTTTTTTTATAGAACCTAGAACCACCAGCCCAGGGAATAGCACCACCCACGATGGGCTGGACCCTCCCCTATCTATCAATCACTAATTAAGAAAATGCCCTAAAGACCTGCCTATAGCCTCGTTTTATAGAGGCATTTTGTCAACTAAGGCTCCCTCCTCTCAGATGACTATAGCTTATGTCAAGTTGGCGTAAATCCAGCCAGCACAATTTATGCTTAATGTATTTGGGTCACTCTCTTCTTCCCATCTGTAACAGTTTCTCCAGGGTGTGATTTTCTTAAAAGACCCTTGGCTTTATTTAAGGGTTCATTACACTCTGGGTTGATGGACTATAATTGTGTGATGATATTTCCCCCTCAGGCAGGATTTTCTTTTCCTACTAGACAAATCTCTTCAAGAATACTTTTTAATTTACTACCTGGGTTCGAAAATACTTGCTTTGAATGGTCTGTATAGACGCAACTGTATCTTACTGATTTTTATTCATTTCCAAACTGTTCAATGATTTTTTTTTCCTTTCCATTGCAGCAGTATTAATGGTAGATGACGACACTCTCATTAGTGCCCAGGACCTTGTTTTTGCTTTCTCAATTTGGCAGGTAATGTCACTATATGTTTTATGACACCATATGGGTAAAGTTTTATCTATGTAATCCCTAACCAGGGTAGCTTAGTTTAACATGGAGGTCACTAAAACAGTATAGGCAGTATCTTAAAACATAGCTGAATCTGTCATCCGGCAGTCAAGAGTTTCTGAGCTTAATTAAGACAACATGAAAATTGGCTTAACATTTTGGTGTAGTAGGAAGAAAAATTAGAATTAGCTTACCAAGAACAGTGAAATGATCTGGCGCAGCCAAACTACAATGCAGAAAAGTTTTCCCCAAATCATTTGTGTCTCAAATGGCAAGTGTATTTGTGTATTAACAATATAAGAAACTTGTTATAAAAGAAAGCATTTATCGCTTCGACAAAACTGCATCCTCGTTAAGACCATGTTGAGAAATTCTGAGGTAATAATTGTGTGCGTGCCATTGTGGTGGCAGGTGTTTGTTTTGGCTTGGTTTTTCCTAAATGCCAGCTTGACTGAGCCGGTATAAATAGCTCACTAGCTCTCCCACTGAACATACACTGATAAGAGCTGAGCGTTACAAGCTGCATTAGAAATGACCTGAATCCAGAACTGTGTGTAGATCTTGTGATCAAATGCTGTGCTGTCCTAGATGGTCAGATTTGCAGTAAGTCCCCCCTAAGAGCTACGTGGAGGGTAGTGACAGTGCCCTACCAGTACCAGCCTTCTGAACCTGCAGTTTTCAATTTCATGCCTAGCATATTGATTAATGAATTGTCCTTTTTTCTATATTAACAGTTTTTTCTGCCCTATAAATAAAATCTTCTTAGGCAAAATGTTCTAATGTCATACTTCAGCTCTGGGATTTCTTTTTTTATTTAGGAAATTTTTTTTTTATTTTACATACCAATCACTGTCCCCCCTCCCTCCCCTTCTCTCACTCCTCCTCCTCCCCCAGTATCCCCATCCCTTCCTCATAGGGGGTAAGGCCTCCCTTGGGTAGTCAGCACAGGCTGGCAGACCACAGCTATGGGATTTCTACTTAAGGGTTAAAAAAAAAATCAATCTACCCTAAATATAAAGATAGACTCGGGTACAACGTAAAGAATGTGATTAGTTAGAGCAATTTGAATAGAACTATAAAGACATATAAATGGTATTTTAAGTTTTATATATGAAATATCAAGAACCATTTCAGTCCGTTGCGCAGGAGACTCTGACTGTGATAGTGTCCCGCTCTTCATAATGGGTTGTGTATGCAAGCAAGATGGAGAAGATGGGCACCTGTGCTGACACACACCTGTCACTGCCCCCCCCCCTTGGTGCCTTCCCCTGGCTTTCTCCAGCAGTGAGACTTTTCAGTGTTTGGATTCTGTAAATGGTTCTTCTTTGGAGGCTACTAGCCTTATCTATCACCTGAGCATCCTCTCTGCCCCCAGCAACACAGTTATCCCTATCGTCAGTGCACCCATCTGCCTTACCCAACTACCTTTATAGCCTTCTGACCTCTCAGGGTGTGGGAACCCCCACTCACGTGTGTGAATATCCTCATTACACTCTGAGCTCTTGGAAGTGAAATTTAATTCAGCCTAGACTGTGTGTATGTGTGTGCGTGCCCCTTGCCTTGGCAGACAAAACTCAAACTGGGTGAGATTCATATTATTTACAAGAATGAATTAAACTTTTAATAAATATGTAATTTATGTTGTATTTACTGATTTAAATTCATATTTTTGAAAAGGAAATATCTAAATCTGAAAGGGCATAAAATTTAAATTTTAAACAATATTTAAATTGTTTAAAATCAATTGTGACTTTCAAGAACACTAAAATCAACAGAGGAAAACAATCAACATTGAAAAGCAGTAAAAATCAGCTCTATTGATGTATATAAATTTACATATGCTTAAGGATTAGAATAGATTTTTTTAAATGATCACTTACATCTTATTTCCTATGATAATATTCATGTGGTAAACTTTTCTTGTCTTTTGGGTTTTTGTTGTTGTTTTGGGGTGAGGTAATTTTGGTTTGTTTGGTTTGAGTCAGGGTCTTTCTATATAATCCTGCCTGTCCTGGAACTCACTCTGTAGACCAGGCTGGCCTCAAACTCACAGAGGTCCGCCTGCCCCTGCCTCCTGAGTGCTGGGATTAAAGGTGTGTGCCGCCACCACACCCATCACAATCAACTTTTTTATAGCAGACTTTGAAGGACTAGACTCCATGGGAACTAAAATTTGTTTAGATCAGATGTTAGAATCTGGAGAATATTTGTAAAGTAATATTTTTTCAGAGAGATTTTAGTTATGGTGGAATTTAAGCTGTAAACGTATCAAGAGACAAAGTTATAAGGTTGTCTAGAGTTAGAGGAAATTAGGGTGTAAAAATAAGGGAAATATAGAAATAAGGAATAAAGAAAAGTTGACAAATCAACCACATCTTCTGTGATAATTAAACATTTTGTCTATGTCTTCTCTAAAGAACTGCCACACTTAATTGTTCTTTTCCTCCTTTTTTCAGCAATTTCCTGATCAGATTGTAGGATTTGTACCTAGAAAACACGTCTCTACTTCGTCCGGTATCTACAGTTATGGAGGTTTTGAACTGCAGACACCGGGGCTCGGGAACGGTGACCAGTACTCCATGGTGCTCATCGGAGCCTCCTTCTTCAACAGCAAATACCTTGACCTCTTTCAGCGACAGCCTGCGGCCGTCCATGCGCTGATCGATGAGACACAAAACTGTGATGATATCGCTATGAATTTCATCGTCACCAAGCACACTGGCAAGTCTTCCGGGATATTTGTGAAACCTATAAACATGGTCAATTTGGAGAAAGAAACCAATGGCTATTCTGGAATGTGGCATCGGGCAGAGCACTTTCTGCAGAGATCTTACTGTATAAATAAGCTTGTTAATATCTACGATGGCATGCCCTTAAAGTACTCCAACATCATGATTTCCCAGTTTGGTTTTCCATATGCCAACCACAAAAGTAAAATGTGAACAGGAAACAAACAAAAACAAACCCAAAATACTGCTAGGTTTTTGAGTGGCTTCTCCATGCTGTGTATTTTTGGTTTTTAAGCAACACCATGAACATTTATCTAGTCCACAAGTCTCTACAATAGAAAAACAAAACAAAGCAAGAAACATACGCAGTACTTCTAGTATGTAAAACACATGAACTTCAAAAGCCAAGAAGCCCATCTTAGCCAGACAAGCCTGTTTGTGAAGAGCTTCTGTCCAAGGTTGTAACTCCTTGGTCGTGATCTTATTGTTTACATCTCGAGACTGCTCTCCAAATTGTTTGAGCCCTGGCATTTGCCTTAAGGACCTATAGCAAGCTGCTTTCAGGACCAGAGACTCAAATAGACCATTTCCAGCTTTTCAGTGAAGGTTGATTGTTTTTTATTTGAAGCCTGAAATACTTCTTCAGCTAATGCCTGTGATATAGGGAAAAGCCATGTAAGAAGAGTTTAGTCTGAACCCCATGTTGAGAACCAGGAAAATTCCTGGTAGCCAGTGTCCTTTGTGGCCCTTCTAACCAGAATCAACTGTGCCCAGCATGGTTTTGATGAAGCAGTCAATGCCGGTAATTTTGCTGTTAAGCCTGTTGTGACTGGGAGGGTAAGTTTTCATGGCTGACCAGTCTCTAATTGTTTGCTTGGTGTTTCTGTGAGCCTTCCCTGCATGGATCACTAAAATGTGCAGCCCATGTCTCTTATATGCAACCTATATGCAACAAGGAGTCAATGTGTTACTGCAATCCGTCACTGTGTGTGACCATGAGAATGTACATTATTTCTTACATTTTACAGAATGTGTTTAATAAATAGTATAAAAGAACTTCTGAAAGAATAGAAGTTAAGTAGAAGCTAGCAGAAATTAAAAACCTTAGTATCACAGATCTTTATTATTAAACCATAGGTTATCTTGTAGATAATTAATAACTGTGTTGTTACACAGAAATGTTTGCATCCAGAACCCTGGATTTTTGTTGGGATTTTTTTTTAAGTCCCAAGGCACTATTCATCATGGTAAAATTTCAATTACATAGTTGCGAAAAAATTCAATAAAAGAATTGAGCCATCACGTGGGGTACCCACAGTTGTTCACTGTCACTGTTGTTATGGGAACCAGTGTCTGTCCTGTCTGCTGTTTTTATAGTTTGTCCTTGTTCATCACTACTGAAAAGGAATACTCCATCAGGCTTCTGTGTATTGATTTTCTTCTCTTTAGATAAGTCCTCCATATTTTCAAAGGTGTGAAAATAGCAGAATAATGACAGCTGAAGTTCCACTGTAAGATCTTACTGCTGTCTGTTCGATGTCTGTCTGTCTAACAACCGAGTGGATGTGTGTGTGTCTTCATGCAGTCATATATATATGTATGTATACACATATATATGTATATATTTTTAACCTTGACCTCATTGAAAGGCATGTCAGTTATCTGCTTTCTCCAAATCTGGCAGTATGTGTTTGTAGTCCACTATCAAGTAAATAAACTTCAACTCTTCAGACGTTCTGTGTTAATAACTGAGCAGGCTACTTTTGTGGTGTCTTACATATTTCTCCATACTCTAAAATACTACTCACAATGCAGTTGACAACTTGATATACTCAACAGAAGTAAGTTCCCTATTGGAAAAATATTCCTGTATTTGATTTCCTATTGGTGTTTTAAATTTTAAGCACAACATTATAGCCTATAAATTATACCATGTTCTCACGTATTATAGAGTAGTCAACAAGAATACATTTTGATCTATACAAGAAGACCCCTGTCCTGTGACTAGCTTCCTACAACCATCCATGAATACTTCTTACTTATACTCCACATGCGCAGGCTCAAAACTGCACCCACAAAACAGTGTATGTAACTCAGGAGTGAAGCCTGCAGGCAGATTCTGGCCTCAAATCCTTGCTAGACAACTCATTGTTTAAGCAGTCCAGGCCTCTATTTCCTCATCAAAATGTGATTGTTTTTCTTCATTTTTCTTAAATAATGCCTATATATCCTCAAAATTGGAAAACTGAGACTAGGTTAATACTCATGGTTATATTGGGAATTGGTTTTAAGGGATAAGACGGTGTGCCTGGGTAGAGCACAGCGGCTTCCCTGTTTCAGAATCTGTTAGGGTGATCATTCAAGTTAATGCCAGAAAACCCAACACCCAACAAGTGAGATCCTTAGAGCAGTGTCTGTATCACAGTACACAGGAACCATGGGGATTGTTCCTTGTTTTCATTATTTTTCTTTCAAATACTTTTCCCCTTTGCTTTGTTTCTTTTGGAGACAAAGTCTTAGTCTATAATCTAGGCTGGCCTCAAACTCATGACCCTTCTGCCTGAGTCTCCCAAATGCTGTTTTACAGACATGGGCCACCACATATGGCCAAATGCCTTTATTCTTAACATTAAGGCAGTATGTATTTATTCGATCAGTTTTGGCATATTCACAGCTGTGTAAAGAAATTAAAGATCCAGATATGGTGGCCGACATCTGTAATCCCAGCACTCAGAAGGCTGAGGCAGGAAAATTGCTATGAAGGTCAGACTTGCTACAGAGTAAGACCCTGTGTTGATATATATGTATATACGTATATGTGTGTGTGTTGAGAGAGAAATATTTGTATTTTTGAGAGAAACAATTAAAAATGACCAACTAAATCAAAATGACATTTTGATCTGTATTTCTATTGATCTTTCTGAGCATATGGTTTGAAAGAATAATTTTCAAGAAAGATTTTTTTTGTTTTACATTGTGTGTGTGTGTGTGTGTGTGTGTGTGTGTGTGTGTGTGTGATGTGATGTAAGTCAGAGGACAACTTTCCAGAGTCAATTATCTCCTTCCATCATGTGGGCTAGAGGCATCAGACTCTTAGGCTTCATGACAAGTGCCTATACCCACTAAGACATCTCAACAGACGTTTTAATACCACTGTTTCCTTGTTATTTCATTGTGCGAGTCAACCATGGTTCTGTAGCCAGTTAGCGTGCTCCATTTCACCTGTTACCTCCTCACTGTACAACAATGGGTAGACCAGCAACACTACCTTATGCATGTGTCTTTGAGCATGTCCTTCTTCAACATGAAGTCCAACAAAAGTGAACACCTGGATCTATCTAGTGGTATTCATCCCCTCTTCTCATGGGTTTTAATACATATTGCTAGATTCCTCCAGAAGTGTTGCCATGGTGATGCTATTAATAGCCTATCTGAGAGCACCTGTTTCCCATCATCAGCCTTCCCCACCTCACCCTTTCAATTCTCCTGTCATCTACTTCTTCCCCATAAAATATTTGAGTGCTACAGGATTTTAAAGACTTCTCTTTCACAGAACTTGATGTTGAGAAGGCTGAAAAGGTGATCAGGAACTATCCAATGACGGCTCAAAGCCTGGTAGAAGCTTCAGGAAGCTTTCGAAAGGCTTCTGGGAACTATCTCAAGGTTGCTGTATAGACACGTAATTCACTGTCCTATCATACAGTCTTTGTCTTCCCAAGACTCCTAACTTCGTTATCCCCCCACAACACACACCCTGGTTTTTATTCACCCCCATTCTCTCTCCTTTCATAAAGTCTCACAACATAAAGCCCAATTATTTTCTCACACACACACTTGCACTGGGTCTTGACCCTCCTTAATTTCCTTCCCCGCAGGGTGAAACTTTACATGTTGCTGCGCTTGTTTGGGAAGGAACTTGACGGTGCTACAGGAACAGAAGGATTCTTTAACACCATTCCAGAAAAGGGGCAGTGTAGCCAGGAGGGTGTTTTTAAAGTTATAAAGTATGGTTGCATCAAAATTACATTGTATAGCATGAAGAGAGAGCAAATTCTGCAAATACCAAAATAAACTTTAATAAGCCCACTGCAGCAAAGGTGTGCATGTGTGCCTGCGCTTATACGTTTGCTATGTAGTCCAGGCTATAACTAAATAAATAATTCAGTTTATTATGTGGGCCTTCAATTTACAGTCTTCCTGCCCCAACCTCTTGATCCCTGGAATTATAGGCCTGAGCATCATGCCTGGCTCCAGAAGAGGTATTTCGATGAAGGTATTTCTCATCGGGAGGTGACTCTTGGAACTCTTTTTGTATCTCAGCATTTCATTTTATTTCTAAGAGAAAATTAAATACCCCATTGGGATTTTTAAGTAGTTCTTTTTTGTTTGATCACAAGAAAGCAGCTTTATTTCATACCAGATGTTAGCCTGGACCTACTGCACGAGCATGCGCGTGGTGTGTGTGTGTGTGTGTGTGTGTGTGTGTGTGTGTATCTGGAGAACATCTGGCAGTTGGGGAAAGGTTATATTTTTGGTTGTTACAACTGGAGAGATACTACTCACCTCTGGTATGGTAAGGGTGATGTTGCTCAGTCTCCACCAATGAAGAGGGCGGATTTGACAGTGACAGCCGAGGAAAAGCCGGCTAGGCATCGTCCCGCAGGCCATTTGGTTATTAATTGTCCACACGGCATGCTTTCTCACGTGTCCTTTGCGTTCTAACGTGTTGCCTGTGTGACGATGCCTACTGGAGAGAAAAATACAAGGAGAAATGTGCATCTGTGTGTTTGATGAGATGTCCAGCGTGCGATGCTGTGAGCACAGACCCGATCAGAAAGCCACAGAGGTCTCCGGGGAAGCCTTCTTCTGACTGACGTCCCCCCTCTTATCCACACTCCTCTTTCCATTCTCACATCTGAGGAAATGCACAATACAGCTTGCTTTTCTGAGAAGGACTTGGAAAAAGGACTTGCATATTTTGGAAGCACCAGATAGCAATGTTACATAATACCCTGTGTATTCAAATAACACATCTTGAGTTTGAGAAAACTAGCATAAATGAGTTGGAAAAAACTAAATATAAATTTTAAAGCATGTTTGCATGTATTATTTTTTTGTGTTAAGTCACAAACAACATGCATCTAGTGAAGGATTCCAGAATGGGAGCATCAGGGAGCTTTTTTTTCCCCCTAGAATCTTCCAGGTATCCAAGTTATTTAAATTTATTTTTCTCACCTTCCTCATTTATGAAAGAGAGGGGCAAACAAAATGCTTAGTAAATTTCTTTCCAATTGTAAAATTTGATGACCCTAATTAAGAGTGTTGAATCAGTTGGTCTTAAAAAGTAGCAGCCATGGGTTGGACATACAGTTAAGTTAGTAGAGTGCTCACCTACCATGTGGTGGAACACACTTACACTCTCAGCATGCAGAAAGCGGAGACAGGAAGATCAGGAGGAATTCAAGGTCATTCTTGGCTACATGGCAAGTCTGAGGCTACCCTGGACTATGTGAAGCCCTATCTTAAACAAAAGCCGTAGCAGCCATGTTTCCCTTCCTGGCAAGAGAAAATACTACGCTGGAATGTCCCCCTCTTGAAACTAGGTGCCCTCACTCTGACCTAGACCTGTCTGTCCAAAGCAGTGTCTCAGAGTGGGCTCTGACTTAAGTATTGCTCTGTGCTGTAGTGTCTGAGGATGGAATGTCATGATGACAAGTAGACACAGAAAGGTTATCTTTGAGGATACTGACTCCTTAACATCATTTCTGTTTATAGAAACCTGTGGCTTGCGGCCCCTTTGGGGGTCGATAGACCCTTTCACACAGGTCACCTATGACCATCAGAAAACACAGATGTTTACATTAAGATTCATAACAGTAGCAAAATTATAGTTATGAAGTAGCAGTGAAAATAATTTTATGGTTGGGGGTCACCACAACACGAGGAACTGTATCAAAGGGTCTCAGCATTAGGAAGGTTGAGGACCACTGGTTTATAAGGTGCACACGAAGGGTTGCCACAGGTTTACTATGAGTCAAAAATTTCTATTTACAGCTATTAATGTATGCAAATACATTAATATTAGAATGCAAATACAGTTTTGAAGACTAAAGTAAGGCTCTACTTATAAAACACAGTTTTTAGAAACTGGCTTTCTTAC
Source organism: Peromyscus nudipes (assembly GCA_902168325.1). Classification (NCBI taxonomy): domain Eukaryota; kingdom Metazoa; phylum Chordata; class Mammalia; order Rodentia; family Cricetidae; genus Peromyscus; species Peromyscus nudipes. The sequence continues at coordinate 24,587 of CABHPH010144547.1, forward strand.
CAGCAGGTGTCAGTGCAGCCCAATAAAGTAAGATTTCTGCCAGTTTAGCTGCCTTCCAGTAAACTCAGCAAAGCTTTATATTAGCAATGTTAAAACCCACTGTTCCTGCTTTTGCTTAAGAAGGTCTTTCTTCAGTGAAATTATGGAGAGATTAAGTTAGGGCAAAGGTCCTTGCCACTAAGCCCAATGACCTGAGTTCAAACTCTAAAACCCACATAGTAGAAAGAGACCAACTACATAAAGTTGTTCACTGACCCATACTTGTATGCCATGACATGTGCATGCCCTCACCCATAGTAAAAAGATAAATAAATTAATAAATATGTTATTAAGTTATACTGAATCCTAGCCTAGGCTGATCATATTAAATAAGCGATAGCATCTATTAACAGAATTTGTGCAATAACGAGGTTTCTCAGTTAAATCAAAGGCATAATTTAGAATTCTGAGTGATAAAGTTTCAGAATAGCATACTATTTTGAAATTCATACATCCTAAAAAGTAGGAACAAAAATTCATTTATGTCTGGCAAGTATAAGTCTTCTAAAAAAAACCCCACTTTTCTAGCAAATAATAAAACAGAAATCATGTGCTATCATTTGCTTTTAGAACACAGCCTTTTGCTGTTAGCCAAAGTTTTAGTTTTCCAAATAAATGTTCACCCATTAACTGACAACTTTATACATGTATCCAATGTATTTTGATAATAGTCACCCCTGGCATCCCCCTGTCTCCTCCCCTCTCCCACTCTCTCTGGAACCCTTTTCTTCACCTCCTCCTTCCAGGCCTTTTGCTAAAATGACCCACTGAGTTTAATTAGAACTGCTTGCATGTGTGTGGTTCTAGGGTTGTTTACTGGATCGTGAGATACTTGCGAGCAGCTACACCACCAAAGAAAATGACTCTCCTTCCCCAAGCAGCCAGTAATTAGCAATAGCCTCCTAGCTAGAGGTGGGGCCTCATGAACTCTGAGCCATACCACAGCAAAAGTTTTAACAACAGTCAGCAAGAGTATCACCTCTTACATGCTGGCCACAGTCTACACTTACCCTTCCTGCTATACGCCTGCAATGTAGATACTTATACCATCCACAGGATGAGGGTACAGCAACGAATGTTCCTAGAGGGAACTTGTCTATCAAGTAAAGTTTGTGCAGCAATCACCCTGCTGCCTTCAAGGCTGTACTCTTCCTTTTATGTAGCACCTCATTTCTTTTTAAGTGCTAACTCATGACAATCTTAAGAAAACCTCTCTTGTTAGTCTCAAGTGAAATTAAAGATGTATTTGTCCAAAGAATTTCTATAACAATGATATGAAATACAGAAGTACACTAGACAGGGATAAAATTAGTTATATGAGGGGTAAAATTACTTTTGAAAAGCAAAAGTCAATGTTTCTTATAAAGTGAATCATGCGTCCAGGTGTGGTAGTACACATCTGTAATCGCAACACTCAAGAGGTAAAGGCAGGAGAATGGTCACAAAGACAGTCGGGGGTACATAGTGAGTTGCAGGCCAGAGTGTCACATAGTAAGAGCCATGTCTCAAAAATAATAAACTAAATAAAGAGAACTACAAAAAAAATTAAACATGCATTTACCATAAGGAATGTGTATAAAATTACCTTTGAAAAGACATTGCTTCTTAAAAAGTCAAATGTATATTCATCTTTAATAGTACCCAAGGCCTAAGTATTTACCAAGCAGATAGAGATATGTATCCACACAAAGACACAAATGTCTATCAAAACCTTGTTTATAATCATCAAGAGCCAGAAGCAGATATGAAATCAGCAAGACACAGTGAAGCAGTGTCACTCACTGTCCCCCCAGAAAGGATCTGCACCAATGAAGAACTCTCTTCCAGCTGGAGTGGCCGAGGAACATGGACAGCACGGAAGCACAACCCCGTCAAGGAACCCAAAGCTTCTGACAAACACTGTGTGGGGGAAGGGAGAAAATGATGTCATTATGTGAAAACCTCAAGAATCAAAAGAATTTCTAAAAAGAAGTTGACAGGGGGGTTAAAAATGTTCTAGAATCAAGCGAAAATGGAAGCACATCATCCCCAAAGCCACCACATGAGCTAGAGTGGCACTAAGAGAGAGGTGTATGATAACTGCCTCTTCTGGGGCTGCAGATGTTGACGCTCTACTCAGCTGACAGAGTGCTTGCCTGGCATGCGCAACGCCCTGGATTCAACCCCCAGCACCACATACACTGGGCAGCGTGGGGCAGCGCTTGGAAAGTGGGGAAATAAGATGAGAAGTTCAAGATCACCCTGAAAGAAAGTAAAAAGATTTCAAACGAGCAAGCTAGCAACATGACTAGAGCAAGGAGGAAATCAAGCCCCAAACTCAGAGAAGCAAAGGAAGAAGATCACAGTAAATGGATGACATTGAGGCCGAACAATGAATATCAACAAAACCAAGACATTATGTTTTAGCTGGGTGTGGTGGAACCATGCCTTTAATGGCTCTGAGTCAGCCTGGTCTACAGAGTGAGTTTCAGACCAGCTAAGGCTACACGGTGAGGCCTTGTCTCAAATAAAAAAATTGACACATCTTTATAGACTAAGAAATAGACTGAAGGAGATCTCATATATATATGAAACATACATATGTTTCAAAAAATACATTTCCAAAAAAAATACAGGCAGCTAATGCAAAGACTGTCAGGTGGGATTTTATTGAGCTAAAATGCTTCTGCACAACAGAGAAAGCAATCCTTTTCTCTCCTTTTACCATGGAGTGATGGTACAAGGGGATGAGGACTGCAAACTGTTTACTAAGTAGGAGATTAGTATTCAGATAGTGCGAGAAACTCAGGCACTCAACAGCAAAAGACCAAACAATCCAGTTTTCAGCAGGACAAATGACCTGATAGGCATTTTGCAAAATGAAGATACCCAATGACGAGTGAATGTATAAAAAATTCAAAGCATCACTAAGAGATCAAAGACATAATGAGATATCCTCTCACCCCAGTTAAAACAATTAAATAAAGAATGGCTTGTGATAATAGCAAACACACACACACACACACACACACACACACACAATTGTTGGTGAGGAGGAGGCAAGAGTGGAGCTCTTGGTACTTTAGTAGGAATGTGGATCACAGAATAGTTTCCTTCAAACAAGCTACAAATGGAACTCCCACAGGGCACAGTTCTCCTACCACTGGGTAGATAACTAAAAGACATTAGATCAGTGTATTGAAGAGACATTTGCCTTCCTTTGGTTGTTACAATACTATTCTGCTAAGAATAGTCAAGATACAGAATCAACCCAAGTGTCCATCAGTAGATGCATGGGTAAAGAAAATGTTATTATTCATGCTGGAATACTAGTTAGCCACAAAAAGAATGAAACCCATAATTTGCAGCAACATGGGTGGACCAAGAGAACATTGTGTTGAATAAATACGTCAGGCACAGAATGACAGATATCTCATGCTCTCCTTTGCATGTATGTGTGCTAAAAATTGACTTCATATAGAATAGGAACAGTGGTTACCAGAGACTGAGAGGGTTTTGGGGGAAAGAATAAAGAGCTGGTACAGGGGTTCTGTTGGGTAGGCTGAATAATTTCTAGTGTTCTATGGCCCAGTAGGAGAACTGTGGTGGAAAACAGCTAATTGCATCTTTCCAAATAGCTAGTAGAAAGGATCTTGAATGCTTTTAATACAAGGAGATGGTTAATGCCAGAAATAATAGATAGACCAATTGTCATACTCTAATCGTGACACTTTGTTTAAATGTATGGCAATGTCACGCTGTGCTTCATAAATATGTACAATTACATGTCAAGTTTAAAAGTGTATGCACACACATTCACAGAGAGAGAGACAGAGACAGAGACAGAGACAGAGAGACAGAGAGACAGAACTGAAAACAGCCCAAATTTCTACCATCTATTAAAGGATAAACACATTGTGATTGACTCATTTTGTAAAGTTTACTTAGAATGAAAAAGAGCAAATTACTGATATTTGCAACAGCAAGGCCGAATCTGCAAAGCCTTAAGTTAAAGGAAAGAAGGCAGACACAAAAGGCTCCATACCACACGATTCCATGTGCATGACAGTTTGGAAATGCCGTGCTAGTGAACAGAAAGCAGACCAGTGCTCCCCTGGTCCTGAGGATGAAATGGGCTACAAAAGGGTGCAGGGAAGCTCTGCAAGCTGATAGGACTGTTCTGAATCCTGATTGTGACGGTGGTTATGAACATAGTATTGTACATTGGCAATTGATGGATTTCACTGTATGAAAAATTCACAAACTTATTCACTTCAATAAGCTAAGTAAAATTCCACAGTCAGCCAGCAGGTGTCATGCATTCATTTAGGAAAAACCAGCAAAGCACGGCAAACTGCTTTTAAAGTGAATATTTGCCTATTATTTGTATCTACAGTGATCATCAACATCGTGACTCTAGACCAATGACTGAAGGAATGAAAATATCCTAAATAATCCACCTGTTCCTCGATCCAAGGGCAAAATGTGCTTCACTCTGTTTAATGTTTCAAAGATTGTGAGAAAATGCAGGGACAGCTTTACAAACGTTACTTACCCAATCTCGGCAAACTCAGTCCTCTGATGGAATTTCCTCTCTTCTTATTGTCACCTCCTGACAAATCTCTGGGAATTCACACGCCATAAAATTTCATCCTGAGCAAAGTAACTCCCATGTTGTCTGGTAACTTCCCTACAAGTCTCCCTTTCTGACTGCAACTCTCAAGTGATACATTGCTGCTACCTTTCGTGCTAAACAGCAAGCCATGTAGCATGGTACCCTCTGCTCAATATTGTTTGTTGACGGTGGAAAAGTAAGTGAACAGTATTCTTGACTCAATCTTATGTCTTAAGACTGAATGAAAAGTAAAGGGTCCAAAGAGTGATCAGAACAATTGACAAACACTTGAAGTCATGTGGCTGTTTTCCTTGGAGGCTGTCTTCCTTGGATGGCTGAGGCTTATGGATAGGAGTAAGGGCTCCAGTACACAGCAACAAACAGCAACAAATTAACAGAGTGAAAAAGATGCATGACTTATGTAACGACCTAGCAAGAAGTCAACCTGTTCCTGCCAAATACACTTGGAGATGTCTAGGGGTTCTTTAAATAATGTTTACGTGAAAAATACACAGAATGCTATAATTTCTAAAAGTGATTTTTGGAGAAAATCTGTGGCAACTTCAAAAATAATATAAAATGTATATATAGTTTTAAAATTATTATTATTTGAGGGGTTTGCATATATCACGACGACCATGTCCACTTGGGAGAGTGGGTTCTATCCTTCAACCATGTAGGTCCTGGGGATCCAATTCAGGTACCAGGCTGTGACGAGAGCCTTAACCTGCAAAGCCATCTCACCAACCCCCAAATGCATTTTTGATATCATAGGTACTGTTAGGGTCTGTAGTTTTCTTTTGTCCGCAAATGAACAGTTGGTGAAAACACTAGATTTTAGTGTAGTGAAATTAAAGTTGTAGTTTTTCTTTCTGAACACAGCCTTAAATTTGATTTATGTGACACTTGAGGAGATCTACGGACACCAAGTTTCGAACTGTGAGATGGAAGGAAGGCGGGACGGTGGGGAAGAGGAACTATGAAAGATGGAAGCAGAGGGACTTTCCATCTGCAGTAGAGACCGCCCGCTCTCTTCTTCTTCAGAAAGTTCACAGCATCTGCTTTGTTTTGTCTACAAGGCTGCCGGTGTCAACACTCCAAGTGCTGTGCTTTTCTTCTCCCTTATCCCCAGACATAAAATGGTCAGTTTTTCCCAAGCTTGCTTATCCCTAACGTCTCTGAGGCTTACCCACTTTTCTCAACTTCACGATTACTACCTCAGACGTTTTAATAGCTGCCAATCACTTCTTGCTTACAGTGTCAGGCACAACGCAGTGTTTTAACATGTTGTCTTATTTAATCTTCCTGTCATCCCGGGGGTCGGAATAATGATGCCTGTCACACAAATACAGAAACTGAAACCTAAGAAGGGTAAGAGCTCGTTTAAGGCGGTCTCGGGGTGTTTAAATGACAGAGCCAGGACCAGTAATATTCGGTCGAACCCCAAAGCTTTATGGCTTTTTGGTTTCTCCAATTTTCTGCTATTCTTGGCTGCACATCTATGCATCTCATTACCACACAAGTTCTTTCTCCCAAGAGACAAATCTAATACTGTACTTGGCTACCTCTGGCCTCTCAGGGTTCTTGCACACTGTTGTAAGATTATTCTGGCTACTGTATGAGGTGCAGATTACAGAAGGGTAAAAATGGAACAAGGAGACTAGTAAAGTGATGGACGAAAACCACGCAGACCTGGGGTGACTTTGTGCCTCCTGATTTCCCAGAAGGCATTTGGCAATGTTTGGAGAGATTCTGATTTTCACAGCTAGTGCAATGTGAATGCTCCTGGCATCTAGGGCTCTAAAGAGCTGATCGTGGTTAGGGGCGGGGTGATAGTGGGGGAGGCTGTGAGAAGCAGTTACTTCAGGTAGCTTTGGAGGTAGCCAATATACTGTACGGGACCTGTTGGCTGTGTGTGGACTCCTACTTTTTCTTTTCAAGACAGGTCTTGTAGCCCATGCTGATTTGATCTGAATTTGACTATACAGCCCAGGCTGGTCTTGAACTTGTGGTGATCCTCGTAAGTACTGGGATTCGGAGTAAGCTCTACCAGATCCTGTTTTGATTCCTGTGATTTTGGCCTGGGCAGTGAGAAGTAAAGATGGCTGAAGGGAGGAACAGCAGGCGGCTGGCCTCAGAACATTGGTTTGCTTGGGGGCTTTTGTTTTGCCTTCATTAGAAACTAAGGTGGCCTTGATAACTTTAAATCTGCTGGTCATTTGTTCACATAGTTACCGACGATAACTTACAAAACAAAACTGACTAAAATCTGACCCTCAGAGTAAAGGTTGACAGTCTTCAAATTTTTTGTCTCTTAAAGAAAATATATTTTTTGAATAAACCTTATTATAAACCTAGGAATTTTGAGTTTCTTCTTAACAAATATTCTCTTGAATAATATCAAGTTTCCAAGAAAAAATTATAAGACTTACTTCCTTTAATCTCTCCTCTTGATTAATAGCATTCTAGAAGTGTCGTAGGCTTTGCATTCTTATAGTTGCAGTTGTGAGCCTAGCCTTCAATGACTGAGCCATCTCTCCAGCCCGGCTTTGCATTCCTGAAGTGACCCTATTTGATCACAGTGCATCCTTGTCATTTTGTACATTGCTAGTTTCAGATTATTGAGTCTTTTTTTTTCTTACATCTATACTTACAACTAAAATTTACACAACAGGTTATTTTTAAGTTATTTTTAAAACCCTGACCCTTTCTGAGGGTCCTATTGCTTTTCATCGACCTGGGAGAACGACGATGAGAGGGAGCCATTGGAAGCAATTGAAAGAATGGCATGAGAAAGTCGGCTTTGGAACAGGTAACACGTGATAGAGGTTTTCAGTAGCGTCTTTAGAATCTTGTTTCCCGGAAGGAGGGAAATTTTATCAGCAAATACTCGATTCAGTCTTTGTGTTACTTGAATTGGGTGCTGTTACTTTCTCACTTTGCTGTGACTCCCTCCCTCTGCTTCCCTCTTGTGCCTCTGCTTAGGGCAATGAAACAATCCAGTTTGATCTAGCAGCCTTGGAGAGGGAAGATTCAACGTCAAGGTTATATAGGAGAAAGTCATGAATACCTCACAACACTATCTCATGCGTAAAGATCTGGTTTGCACTTAATTTTTTTTAAAGAATATTTGATTGCAAGTAGACCTAGATTTTTCTAGAAAACAGAAATACACTTTTGAGAATGTAGTTCATTTGGTCACATAGAAAGACCTCTTATATTCTGTCAGTAGACTTGTGTTCAGATGGTAAGCACTGAACACGTAAACAGACTACAGTGACTAAGTCTCTCTGTCTTCATCAGTCAGATTCAGTATAACAGTTGATATTTCAGATTATACGTCACCTATACCCTAAAGTCTTCTTTGGCTCTGGAAGGTTGAGCTACATGCTCTCTGAGTGCCATGTACTTACTTCTAGGACAGTGTTTAGCCCTTTACTACCAGCATCCCTTACTATCTGCCAAGTCATGTAGATTGGGTCAGGCTGTGCACTGTTACGTCCCCAATGTCTAATTAAAAACCCCAAACCCCTGCTTGCATGAGTAAGTGGACATGATTAGTAGTCTTACAGGCTTTCTGCTTACCCGTGGTACACTCGAGGAAGATAATAGAAAAGTTGCTATGAAGGTCTCTGAGTCCTAAGCCCCAAGTAAGAATTCTATATATAGCATCTCTGCAGAGATGAGCTACTGCCACAATATTTCCAGAAGAGGGAATATACTTAGCTTTTTCCATTTATGGGTAGTTCATATTTTTAGAAAGTGCTTTTTGTATTGAATTAAAAATCTGTCTCCTTGGTTCTATCTGTCCCTTGGACTTTTATAATTTCATTTCTATGGCCTTATTTATTCTTCACAATTTTTAAAAGACATAGAACCAAATTTATTTAAAATATTACTATGATGCGTCATCTCACCTAAAATCACCACCAATCAGAAGGAAAAAATTTCCCTCTCCACCACCCAGTAAAACACACAGTTGTTCTTTTTTAATTCAAGTATGGATAGAGCACAGACCATTCTGAAATAGAAAGGGATGAGAATAATGGTGAGTTTGGTGACAACTTTCAGGGGACAGAAATGATCTTGATTTTCTTGTCCTCCATTCCACCAAAAGATAGTGTTACTATATAGGTACTTAATATCATGTAGCATATGATATGCTATGGAGCTTCACTTATGGCTGGGATATTTTACATTTAAATATGCTCATCAGAATGTGTGGTGATATTTTATTTGTGCTCTAATAAATAAAGTTTGCCTGGAGATCAGAGGAAAAAGCCAGCCATTATATTAAACAGAAGTCAGGCAATGGTAGCACATGCAATCCTATCACTTGGCAGGAAGGGATCTGTCTGGATCTCTGTGAGTTCAAGGCCACACTGGGGAACAGAGCCAGGCATGGTAACACACACCTTTAATCCAAGCACCAACCATAGAGGTCTGAGGTCTGTACAGACAGACAGCAAGTGACAGAGCTGGGCAGGAAGAGGAAGTGATGTGCTGGGCTGAGAGAGCGAATGAGAGAACAGAACAGAAAGGCATATAGGCATGGGCAGACAGGAGTAGGTCTCTTTGCAAGCTGCAGTGTTGGTGAGGCAAGTTAGCTGTGGCTTTCCCTATTTCCCTGATCTCTCAGGTTTTCACCCCTATATCTGGCTCCATGTTTTTTATTTAATAAGACTGTTTAGCAATTTGCCTACAAGAATGTTTCTATGCAACTTTGCAACATTACCATGTTTCTATTGCCCAGTTTCATTGTCATGTCAACTCTACCTGGGAATGATCAAATTACTTTGTTTAGGTCTAGTTCGCCACCTCTATGCTGTCCCTGGCAACATGATCTCCTGGGCACTGTAGAGCATGGAGCTCATTATTCCTGTCCATTCCTTCATCTTGCTGTCCAGCCAGTGGTGGGCATTTTCTTCTCTGTAGTGTTGCTCATCCGTGCCTCTCCAGCAATAGTGAGAGGAGGCCCTTATCACTTGGTGATTCAGTTTCTGCTTTTCTTTATCACTCCAGCTTCCTATTTTCCCCTACAAGGATACCACAGCTACAGCCATCTTCCTTCAGCTCCACTGTCATCCACCTGTAACCAAACTGAAAATCTATGACATGTTGATATCTTAAAAAATCCATCAAGTTTCTTCATTTGCCTCTATCCAAAGACACTCAACCTTCTAATTCCCCTCTCCCACTCTCAAATTGTTCAACTTTGGTTTGGGTCTTGGACTTTCCCACAAAACTCCCAGTCCACTCTGGCCAGCACCCACCCTCTCTGCACCCCTATTCACCCACTGTGTTTACACTGATCTGTTCTCTTTGCCAACTTTAATAGCAACAGTAAATTCTATTTCCTCTACGGGTTTTTTTCCCAAATTGTTGTAGGTCTTATTCATCTCCTCTTAAGATTTGTAATGTGAATTGTAAAATAAACAAAGTGAATAAAACTAATGTGTTCAGTTTACCTGCTGGTTGTGAAAAGAACTCCCATGCGTCCCTCTGAAATAGGAAATAGATTATCAGAATTCTTGGAGCAAGTCCTGAACTTCATGTATCCTTCTCCAACCAATTGTATGGTATTAATAGCTTGTACATTATAATTTAGCACTTAGAGCAATTAAGTACCATCTTGCTTCGCCTTGTGCCTTAAATATGTTGATTTTATTCTTTGTCCTCGATGGAAAGCTCGGAAAGGGCAGAGAATATACGGATTCTTCGGTAGAAATCCCACTGTCTCAAGCAATGCTAAGTAAGTATTACGAGTCAAAAGACACTTTTTTGTTGATTATAGATCAGGACAATCCAACACAAGAGACAACAATGCATACACCCACGCCTAAGAGAGAGCATTGCTATATCTTTCAAAAATACTACCACTTAGAAAGAGCCATGGGTCGTCTGCTTTCCTGGGTTTATTTCCCACATGTGGTGCTCACACAGAGATTCAGTTTTCTTTCCCTTCAAACGGCATGCAGCTTTCTGGGAAAGTTCCCAGGGAATTTCCAGTCTTGCAAAGCAGAATACACAGGAATGCCTCGCTGACGAATAGAAGAAGCCCATGGCGACATGGTAGAGGCACAGAAGATTGGCTCCCCTCTGCCTCTTAAGAGCTCCTGCAATCTCAAGCAGCCGACTCCCCCCACTGCACGGCTTCCTCGTTTGCAAAGCTTCAAACTGTATGCGGTGACTTTCCTATTAAATGCAAGTGTAAGTAAGCATCCCACATTTTAAAAGTTTTATCACACAGAATTCAGGCTCCTCTTCTACAATACAGAAACTATATGACATGCATCTAAAATGTGTTTTGTAAGAAACAGTAAAAAAAAAAAAAAAATCAAGAAACCAACATTTAGAAAGAGTCATCTTTTAAGGAAAACATTTAATTGAAGGAAATGATGCATCATGTAGAGAGCTTGTCTAATATTCATAAAGGCCCGAGTTTGAATCCCTGGAACCACATAAGATGGGGTGGTGATATACACCTGTAACCCTAGTGCTTGGGAGGTGAAGACAGGAAAATCAGAAGTTCAAGGTCATCCTCAGTTACATAGGCTAGCTTAGGCTATGTGAGACCCTATCTTTAAAAAAAAAAGTGAGCCATGAGGCCAAGTCAGTTTAGATTCAAGTGCAGCCTGGGCTACATAGAAAGTCTGAGGTCCCTCTGAGCTACACAGAGAACTTGGGTTTGAAAAAAATAATGTATATAATATGTTAATGAGGATATCATAAGATGGTATAGATATTGTATATATTAATATTTTTAATGCTTAGTCAGGCATCTGTATCTCTGAGCTCTTGTTAGGTTAAACAAGAATTCTGTACCTAGAACATGTTAAAAGTCAGCAATAGATAAAAGAAAATCACTTTTGCCTTATCTTTGTGTTTCTGGGATGGGCAAAATTCATTGCTTTGAGAAGTTATTTCTGGCTTAGGCACAGTATAATCACACAGAAAGATAAGCAGGAAGACATTTCATATTACTAAACTGGGCTTACTTATTACAGCTTAGTTTTATTTAAAGACAGGGAAATGGCTACATTAGAAAGACTAGTAAGCACCCCCAAAAGCATATGACCTTCATGCTCAGCCAAATTTCTGAGCTTCATGTGTGAGAAGAAGAAACAATCTAGAAGATTTCACTCCCATCCATTCAGGTAACAAATATGTATGCATTCTATCATGGATTAATGCTAATTATCAATTCAGATGCATCTGTGAATGAAATAGACAAGAGCCCTTATTTGGAGAGTCTATTTAAAGTGAAGGAATACTGACAGCAGTTCATATTGTATGATATCATTTTTCTGAATTTCAAAATGAAAATCTATTCTGTGGATTTTGAAGTCATGTTAATACAAGGCTTCACATAAATATAAACCTCAAGGTCATAGTCGACGCCAAAAAGAGACAGAGCAAAGGGACCACGGAGGAAAAAAAATAAGTCAGGTGATAGTTTTAATTGTCAGCTTGATGGAATCTAGAATCATCTGTGAAGAGAGTCTCAGTGAGGAACTGTCCCAATCAGCTTGGCCTATATGCATGTACAGACATAGTTAATTGTCTGTCTTGTGCTAATTAATGTGGGAAGACCCAGTCCACCATGCTCAGCACATTGCCTTGGACAAGGAATCCAGGACTGTAAAAGAAAAGAGGATGCTGAGCACACTTGACTGTGGATATGCTGTGAACAGCTCTCCCGAGTTCCTGCCGCTGTGAATTCCTCCCAGTGGTGGACTGTAGCTGGAACTATGGAGTCTTTCTTCCCTGAGATTCAGACCGGGTTACCCAGAGAAGATTTTTAGGAATGAAATTGTGCAAGAGAGTGAGCTTTTTATGTTCCAACAAAGAGCCTTGGCTGCTTTTTCTCCCAGGACGGAAAGACAGACACCCTTTGCATATGAATAAATTGATGAAAGAACTAGTCTTTCATTGTTGCAGAGACTGAACTAGGCGTGTTAGATGATAACTGTCATTGACAAAAACAGAATGATATTTAGAAAAGCCTCGAACACTAAATAAAAGTTAGAGGCAAAGGGCTAGAGAGGTCCCCAGAAACCCACAAAGATACCTCCACAATAGACTACTGGCAATGGTCCAGAGAAAGCCTGAATTGACCTACTCTAGTGATCAGATGGCCAAACACCCTAACTGTCATGGTAGAACTCTCATCTAATGACTGATGGAAGTGGATGCAGAGATCCACGGCCAGGCCCCAGGTGGAGCTCCGGGAGTTCAATCGGCGCGAGAGAGGAGGGATTGTATGAGCTTGAGATGTTGAGACCATGATTGGAAAAAGCACAGGGACAAATAGCCAAACTAATGGAAACACATGAACTATGAACCAATAGCTGAGGAGCCCCCAGCTGGATCAGGCCCTCTAGATAAGTGAGACAGTCGATTAGCTTGAACTGTTTGGGAAGCCCCCAGGCAGTGGGACCGGGACCTGTCCTTACTGCATGAGCTGGCTTTTTGGAACCTGGGGCCTATGCTGGGACACTTTGCTCAGCCTGGGTGAAGGGAGGAAGGGACTGGACTTGCTTGACTGAATCTACCAGGCTGAGCTAAATCCCCAGGGGAGTCCTTGCCCTGGAGGAGATGGGAATAGGGGGGTGGATTGGGGGGAGGGCAGGGGGTGGGTGGGAGGAGGGAGGACAGGGGAATCCATGGCTGATATGTAAAATTAAATTAAATTATAAAACTAAAAAATAATTTAAATAAATAAATAAATACTTTTATTTGTAAAGAAAAAAAAGTTAGAGGCAAATTTCTAACTACACAGCAAGCGTCCTTAGAGTTCAAAAAGGATGGGGGGGGGTGTAGTCTTTTGCACTCCTGTGGCAATTAGATTGTAAGCCCTAATTTATTAATCATAAAACATGAACTAAAAATATCTTAAAAGGAAACACAATTGACCCCCAGGTTAACTTGATCTAATTAAAAAAATGTAAGAGAATGTTGGACTAATCATAAGTGAATTCAAAAGCAAAATAAACCCTTCAATGTTTTAAAATGGACAAGTATAATATTTGAAGTAAAAAATCACACTCAGCATGTTTAAGAGTAGATTGGTCACTAGGGGAAAAAAAGGATTGGTGAACTTAAGAACAAGTCAATAAAAACTGTCTGGATCAAAACCAAAATAGGTCTGAATGGCCCAGAGACCTAGGAAAGAACCAAACACAATAGGAGGGGGGGGAGTCAACATAATGATGCCTAAGGATACCTGCTACACTCACAGATTGGTGACTACCCCAACTGTCATCAGACCCACAGCCAAGCATTGGGCTGAGCTCGGGGAATCCTGCTGAAGAGATGGAGGAAGGATTGTACGAGCCACCGGGCATCAAGAACATCACAAGGCAACCACAGAAACACTAACCTGGCTCATGGGAGCTCACAGAGTCTGGATCAACAACCAGGGAGCCTGCGTGGGGCTGACTTAGGCCCTCTAGATATGTTGACAGTTGTATAACATGGTCTACTTGTGGGACTCCTAACAGTGGGAGCAGGAGCTGTCTTAATGCTTTTGGAAACCTATTCCTCATACTGGGTTGCCTTGTCCAGCCTTAATACAAGGGGAGGAGCTTAGTCCTACAGCAGCTTGATATACCATGTTTTATTGACACCCATGGGAGGCCTGCCCCTTTCTCAACAGAAACAGAGGAGGAGTGGATGGGGGTTGGGGGAGAATAGGAGAAGAGGAGGGAGGGGAAACTACAGTTGGGGTGTAAAAATAGATGAATAAGTTGAATTAATAATAATAATAATAATAATAATAATAATAAAAACAGATTACTGAGATGGCTCAGTAGGTCAAGGCATTTGCTGGCAAGTCTAATGACCTGAGTTCCATTCCTAGGTCTTAGACAGTGGAAGGAGAGGGTTGACTCCCACAAGTTGACCTCTGACCTGCACATGCACACTATGCCATGCATGTGCCCCCCCTAAAAATGAATACAATTAAAAATTTAAACCAAAACATAAAATCATTTAAAAAGCTGGGCAGTAGTGGTGCATGGGAGGCAGAGCCAGGCTGATCTCTGTGAGTCCAAGGCCAGCCTGGTCTACAGAGCAAGATCCAGAACAGGCACCAAAACTACATGGAGAAACCCTGTCTTGAGAAACAAAAAAACAAAAAAAAGTATTTAAAAAATAAATCATGAGAAATTACAGGATGTTAAGGATAATATAGGAAAACATATATATTAAAAAGTATCATTAAGCATAAATAACTAAATAAGTTAATATAACATATACATGATTAGATTATCAAAAAGAGAGAAGATGAAGGACAGATTAATGGACAGGAAACAATTTTGAGGAAATAGAGGTGTAAACTTTTCCAAATATGATCAGCTAATGCCTATTCATTCTGGTTGATAAACACATAGGTATTTTATGACAAAGGATATGTTCACTTGTGTTATAAGATTTCAATATTAAAAACCAATGACACTGTTTTAGTTCTACATCACTATGGCACAATGCCCGAGAACAATGGAAAGAAAGGAAGATTTCTTTTGTCTCACAGTGGTAGAGGTTTTAGTTTGCGGTGTCTTGGCTTCTTTATTTCTGAGGTGATCTATGGTGAGGCAGAGCGTCATGGAAGAAGAGTGTGATGGAAGAAAAGCATCCCATGGAAGCCACGAAGGCGAGCGAGGTTGGGAAGAAGAGACAAGATTTAGTCCCCCAAGAATCCATTCTTTTCAACGAGGTCGATTTTAGCTC
Source organism: Peromyscus nudipes (assembly GCA_902168325.1). NCBI lineage: Eukaryota > Metazoa > Chordata > Mammalia > Rodentia > Cricetidae > Peromyscus > Peromyscus nudipes. The sequence goes on from CABHPH010144547.1 coordinate 39,951, forward strand.
TAATTATCAGCTTTTCACAGTTTAGAGTCATCTGAGAAGGGAGTCTCAATGGAGGATTGTCCAGATCAGATTGGCCTCTGGGGGACTGTTAACTGATTAGGAGGACCTAGCCCACTGTGGGTGGCACCAGCCCCTGGGCAGGTCTTTCCGGACTGTATAAAAAGTCTAGCCAAGCATAAGCCTACAGGTGAGTCAGCCAGCAGCACTCATCCATGACTTCTGGTTCAAGTTCTTGCATCACTTTCTCCACCGGCTCTCCTCAGTGGTGGACTATAACCAGGCAGTATAAGCCCTTTCTTTCTCTCTGTCATCTTGTTTCTACTGGAGAGTGTTTATTACAGAAAAAAAGAAAGGAAGGAAGGATTGAGGGAAGGAAGGAAGGCAGGCAGGCAAGAGAAGGTTTCACTTCCCAACCTCCATCATTTCCCTGCAGCTCACCAAATTATAAAGCTATCAATAAATGATTAACCAAAGGATGAAGTGAGAGTCCTCATGATCCACCCAAATCCCTGCAAATCACTGCACTGGGGATCAAGTCTTCAACATACCAGCTTTTGAGGAGTTGTTTCAGATATAAAACACAATAACCTTCTATGAGGAAAGGCTTTAGAGTCAGGTTGCTTGTGCCTAAATCTCTGCATTCACTCAAGAAACAGTTGTATCACATGCATTGTCATTCAGAGCAGATGAATCAGCTGGGACAGACATGGGGTGACTGGAATAATAGGTCTGACCTTAACCAGGGGCTCATCCTTTTGCTACACACCTCTCTGCTGAAAATACCACAGACCCTGGTGTTCCATGTGTTCTTAGAACTCTGCATCCAGAACAGCTTCAAGGTTGCTGGCTGAGATGATCCAGCCTCATAGTGAGGACTTGACCATAATCCTAAATTTTCTCAGGGTCCCCCAAAGATTACCAGTGCCCCTAATCAACAGGAAGTTGTCTAGAGAACTATGCCCACATTCCCAAAACATAGGTTACAGATATTTATTATCATTTAAGGGGGGTTGATTATAAGTTGTTATTGGTAATGGTCAGAAAAAAAAGCTGAACAAAGGAGATTAGATTCAAGGATTTCTTTCTGAAAAGAAAAAGGGAGGATATAGAAATGATAGGACAAGAGGGTAGATTATTGAATCCACTTTAATCCAAAAACTATTAATATTAAATATTTTATATTGTATGGATTTTAGTTTATTGATACAAATTTAAAGTTAATTTTGTTATACTGTATGTATATTTCTACTCTTGTTTAAAGTATTGTGTTTATGCAGCTCATTCAAAAATGTCATGTATAATTAAAAAGTACAGGTTAATAGTCATCTATAATACTCAAACATATTCATGTTAGATATGTTTTCAAGGTCATAGACAAAAGATAGATGGTCTTCAAATAACTCAAATGTCATACAGAATATGACATTTAATATGTTTAATAATCTAAGGCTTTTCATGACAGTGAGACATGCCTTCTCCTGGCAGCACCAATCTACTCCACAGAAGATGATGGGCATCAAAGAAACTCCATATGAAGTTTGCTTTCTTTATGGCAAAAGCTAGCCATGTGGGCAAAGAAACTCTCCTTGCTTCAATTGCTGACATTATACTGTCCAAACTGGGCCAGCACAATGCAAGAAAGGTGACTGCTGAACTTTCCCAAGACAAGGTAGGACATTCCTTCAGAATTCCCTGCTTCACAAAAATGTCTGTCAGATATGCTAGGCTGTAGGCCAGAGTTGGGTGCCCCAACATTACAAAGAAACTTTGGGTGACTGTCTAGGCAGCAAGATGTCACTGTCATTAGGTAAACTTTCATCCTTCTGGGGTCTTTGAAGACTAGATAGTTACAGTTTTTTTCAGTTATGATAAAAGGTAAATTAGGTACAAAACTTTGGACTCACAAAGATAAGATACATAATAGAGTATTTTCTCTAATTTTGTCAAATACAAATAGACTGGATACTTTAAGTGTAATTTTTACTTAATAACTGTTCTGTTTTATATATATAGTTTTACTATGTTAAAATACCTTCCTTTTTAATTAGTCAAAAAGGGGGAAATGCTATGGAATAATCCTTCTGTACACTGTAAATATGTATTGCTCTCACTGGTTAATAAAAAGCTGACAGGCCGGTAGCTGGGCAGGAAGTATAGGTGGGACAGCCAGACACAGAGGACTCTGGGAGGAGGAAGGGCAGAGTCAGAGGAGTTGTCAGCCAGATGCAGAGGAAGCAGGAGATGAAAGTGCCATGCTAATAAAAGTACCATCACATGGCAGAGCGTAAATAAGGAATACGGGTTAACTTAAAATGTAAGAGCTAGCTACTAATAAACCTGAGCTATTGGCCGAGCATATATAAGTAATCTAAGCCTCAGTGTGGTAATTTGGAAGTGGCTCCTGGGACGGGAAATCTCCACCTACACCCTGGAGAATGGCACAGCACCACCCTTCTCTCTGTGCTGAAGCTTTCTTTTTTAACAGTTCAAGAAGCTCATCATAGTGTTACCACTTGCAGCTTCCTTCTTAAGTAAGATGAGGATGGGCCTTTCGAAAAGAAGAGTGCATGAGATCATGACTTCTTTGGGCTGTCTGCAGTTCTGAGTCTCTTGCCTGGCCAGTGAGCCTTTGTCTATAGTTTAGTAATTTTTCTCTACTACCTCAGTCTGGTGTGTGTATCCATATGGAAAATTAGTACAAATTTTCATCTTATATACAACCCTAAAAATCTCATGCTACTTACATAGATTTTTTTTAATTCCTTTATTAAGAAGAGACTTTTTAAAACTGCAAAATATTTCACCATATTGTATTTTCTGAGACTATTTCTTAAAAGGCTGAGGGAGGGTGGTTCTAGTTTTTACTCTTAAAGAAAATACCTCTAATAAACCTTTAGGTTAGCGTGTATTTTAGTCTTAATAATAGCTTTTAGATGAGCTGATTCACTCAAACATTTTAATGCATTTAGTTAACAAGTATGTGTTTACAGGATACCTTGCTTATGGGTAGATATATAAATAAGTCCAGCACCTATCCAAGGTCTTACCTTTGATGAGATTATAGACTAATAAAGAAGGAAAACTAATAAAACAAACCACAGCCTTACACTGGCAGTCTAACCTGCATCAGTTTTATAAGGCTGAATCCACACAAGATATAAGGATTTTATAAGGCCAAATTCTTATAAGATATATTTGTAATCCTTATAAATATAAGACGATCATAGGAATGGCCCTGCTACTATTATTGAACCTTAACAGATATAAATATGAAGCAGGTTTCCATGGATGTCCTGTACCTGCAGATATCAGAGAAACTCCCAGCAAAGGAGGAAGTCAGAGGCACAGAGAGAGGAACTATTAGTCTAGCAGGAATGACTAAAGCAAGTGTTATGTAACTACAGCGCTGGCTGGGTTAACAAGAGCTTGAAAGCATTTGAAGCAGTGCCCAGTAGTCATCTGATATAAGTAAGGATTGAACACAAAAGAAATGCCCAATATCACTGAGGTAGGGCTAGCAAGGGAAGATTTGTGGTTCATTCTGAAGAACCGAGTCTTTAAACACGTGCCAGTACATTGCCAGTACACACAGTCCTTCCTTTACCCCGGTGAAGCCCTTTACATACCATAGCCCTGGATAGTTTCAGGTTTCAGATAAATATCTACATTTCATTTGGGGATGATGCTTTTGTTGCTTTGGAAAGGACAGCATGTCAACACGAAGTTGTGTTGTGGAATATTAGTTGAAGATGTGTTACGTTTGTTTATGTTGTGGAACATTTGTTTAATGATGCAAAGATGTGTTGCATTCTTTTATGCTGCACTTGTTTAACTTTGTGAAGCTGTGTTACATTGCCTGCCTAAAACACCCGATTGGTCTAATAAAGAGCTGAATGATCAATAGCTAGGCAGGAGAGAGATAGGCAGGGCTGCCAAGCAGTGAGAATAAATAGGAGGAGAAAAAGAGAAGGGGGGAACAAGAAAAGGAGAAGGAAAGAGAACACCAGGGGCTAGCCACCTAGCTACACAGCCAGCCACAGAGTAAGAAGTAAAGAAAGGTATATAGAATAGAGAAAGATAAAAGCCCAGAGGCAAAAGGTAGACAGGATAATTGAAGTTAAGAAAAGCTGGCTAGAAACAAGCCAAGCTAAGACTGGCCATTCATAAGAAAGAGTAAGTCTCCCTGTATTTATTTGGGAGCTGGGTGGCAGGTCCCCCAAAAGAGCAAAGAGAAAAACAACAAAGTTGAAATTTACATGTTTTTAGTGCAACAGTGTGAAATACTAAAGTCATAAAGTCAACAGTGGGACATTGGGAGTCTCTAAAAATACAATGTCCTTTTGGGTGAAGATGGTAAACAGATTAACATCACTTTTCTCATAAATTTAGGCTTTAGTATTTTACTTTGAAACACTTCTCTGTTTCCCTTTCTTAACGTATCTTTAGCAGTAGAAGATGTGTGCAGCTGTTACAGAATGGTGACAGAATTGAAGGAGCCTTAGTACATACTCATAGTATGTGAGGAATGTTTAGCTTAACTCTTGCTGGCATTCTATCTGAGTATAAGTATTTATGATATAAATGAATGCTTATTTAAAAAAGTCATTTTCATATAACACATGTAAAATACCATGAATTGACTCTTTCACTAACCAACTTTGTATCTTTTAGAAATGAACATTTACTCTCTCTCCCAAAGATAGATATATTAAGATCTCAAACTCAAAAGTGATGGTATTGGTGAGTATGGTTTTTGGGAGGTGAGGGCCATGAGGGTGGAGCCTTCATGAATGGAATAAGAGACCTGGGAAGGGGGCTCCCTTGCTGTTTCTTCCATTTGAGGACACACCAGGAAGACTGTGGTCTGTGAAACACAAAGTAAACCCTTGTTACACACATAAATGCAACAGAAGTTAAACTCCCTACCTTCCAGAACTGTGAGAAAGAACTGTTTCTGGTTTAAACCAGCTTGTCCATGGTATTTTATTATAGCATTCTAAATGGACTAAGACAATGTCTTTGAGTAAATGATGAAATATCTCTGGCTAGCATGTTAGTATGTATGCTAAAATGGTTTGGTTAGGGCTGGGGGTGTATCTCAGTGTTAGAGTGCTTGCCTACCATATGCAAAACCCAGTTCCTAGCTCTACAAAAGAAAAGGAAAAGGTGATTAGGTTAAATAAACTTCCTTTCAGTCCAAATATCCTATTATTTAGGCTTTCATTTGCAATAAAATTTGTAATCAGTAAACAAGCTTAGAAAAATGTCAAGACAAAAGTAACAAATTATTACTGTTAGTTTTAAATTCCATTGGTATTAATAGCTTGATTTAATATTTATGAGTGGGACTGTTTATACTAACACAGGAAAAAGTAACACCCAAAGGCTTGTTACACTAGGACCCGCTTTTTGTTAGTGTTTTGCCCACTAAAAGCAGCAGAAAATTCCCTTTAATGTTTTCTACAGGAAATGAGATAGTTCGTGGCAGTGGCAATATCGGCTAAGTGAAAGTTTGGCAAACATGTTGTGCTTGAAGAGTGCCTTAAAGAAAGATCAAACGCCTTAAAAAGTTTCTGTAGCATCAAACATTCTCATTTTCCTTGGGAAATCACCATGGTTTATCAGATTCACCAAGCTTAAAGATTTATATATTTCATGAAAACTGAAAGAAAATTCATCAACAATTTGTTTTAAAAACAGATCTTAAAACAATAGTGGGTGAATTGGCCCGGATGTGAGACATTCTGAGTCCATTTTTCTGACCTGATTCCTATCAGATATAAAAGTAAATCAAACTCAATGTCCAGGACATGCTGCCCCATTATGTCATGTAAAACCAAAGTCAACCAAACTTTCTGACAGTAATGATTCAGAAGCATCCAATACAGAACAGGCACCAAGACAGAAAGGAACCTTTATAAAATATCAAATTAATTATTTTTGTGACAAGGTCTTGCAATGTACCCCTAGCTGTCCTAGTACTTGCTACTAGATCAAAGTGAACTGGAACTCACAGAGATCCACCTGCACCTGCCTCCTGAGTCTTGGGATTGAAGGTGTGGGCCACCATGGATAGAAGAAAGGAAATTTTAAATTGGATGAATCTGTCATATAAGCTGCTGGTGACAACTTTCAACACAATATCATGTATGGGGCTTACACAGGGCAGTGGTCCACCTGGCTTCACATACATGCATGAGTGGACAGCTCAGCGTGAGGCTGAGAGAATCCACTCACGCAGTTGATGCATGCTGAACAGACTCAGGCAAATCTATTTCCATCAAGGTGCTGAAAAGATCCTAGCCAAGAGCTTAACTGGGGGAAGAGTCAGATATCACATGATCAAACACCAAAGCCTTGGTTATCAGGAGAGAGGGGTGAGCCTGAGGTCATTCAGTTCCGAGTCACTTGGGCGTGTTTCCTCAGAGCCTGTTTGGGTCAGGGAGAAGCAGGAGGGATTTTCCGTGGTATATAGCTATCAGCAACACAACCCTGGGAGACCTCTAACTGGTGCAACACAAATGGGAACACACAGCTTCTATCACAACACAGTGCACAGCTTTGCCGTTTTGAGGGAGAGAGTTGAAAAGGGAAGAAGCCAGCAGGTGACTCCAGCCCGTTCCTGAGTGCTGCTGGATTTGAGTAGTAGCTGGATATATTCATCAGCACTTTTAGAAACTCTCTATTACTTTGAGAACATCTCCAGGCAAGGAGGTAGGTGTGTTTATTAGTCGGGAGACATTGGGTCTTGAAAACAAACACAGTGATCTGAAGTCTCATGACTTTGACAAACTGTGACCAGACCAGGCATTCTTAGTCAGCATCACTGCCGCTATCCTCAAAAGCACGGATGCTGAAAGGAGTAAGCTGGAGAACTTTATTCTTAATTTCCCCATGTTCATTTTCCCATGTTAAGAATAAGTGGCCACTGAAAACAAGTATTCATATCATAAACATGGTACTTTTATTTAGTCTCCTTGATGGTCAGAGTAAACAAATTCAAAGTCATTAAGGAACTTGCCAGAAGTCACACAGTTCATCGGGCGTACTGGACTCCACAGCTGGTCACTGTACTAGTCCATGTGTGCCCAAAAAGTGTGTGTTATGGTTTGAATCTAAACTGTCGCCTGCAGAGTCATCTGCTGAATGCTCGTTCCCCACAGGGTGGTACTGTTTTTGATAGGCTGTGGAATCTAGGGTGTGGAGATGTCCCATGTAAGTATGCCAATAGGGGTGGGCTCAGCCCGTGACCACCTGCTGGCACCTTCTGCTTCCTGGGTTTACATGATGTGAGAAACTATTGTCACATGCTTTTGCCATGAACCCTACCATGAACCTTCTGAAACTGTGAGCGAAAATAAACCTTTCTTCCTGGTCACAGCAGTAACCAATCCATTATTATCGTCTTTAAAATGACCTCTTCACTGACTTTCTATTCTTGCCCTAATTTTCTCATTTTTTCACAACTCAGTGAGTTGAGATCGATACTATTCCCCAGTGGGCTCAGAGAGGGTAAGCAACCTTCATCAAAGTTACAAAGCTTTCAGGAAGTAGGCGTACAATTTGAGCTGAAAACTGCCTTCAATCGAATAGCTATTTCCATTCATGCAAACAACTGCATTTAGGGTTAGGGATGTATCTCTGTGATATAAAATTTGTCTAGCATGCAACAAATAAGCATACATAAAAGGGTGACTCTACCCCACAAACAATTATCTGCAGAAAGGTTAGGAATTTTTCCTCTTCCTACAACTAGCAAGCAGCATAATGGAATTTCAAATTGAATCAAGTCTAATGTTTTTTCCATTCCCTTGTTATGATGGAGATACTTCAGTTGTACCTGTCATCAATGAACTATCATGGCTCACGAGAGTACTGCCAAAGTTCATGACTGCTACTCTGAAAAATAATGGCTTATTTCTAGTTTCCATTTTTGTTTTTCATTTGAGCAAGTCATTGAACATTTATTTCTACCTAATAGACTTTTTGGTCTTCAAATATCAAATGAACAAAATTTTCCCATTAGTCATACTAAAGAAACACACACACACACACACACACACACACACACACACACACACACACACGGGGGTGGAGGGGGAAAAAGAGAGAGAGAGAGAGAGAGAGAGAGAGAGAGAGAGAGAGAGAGAGA
>CABHPH010144547.1:54237-65843 GCA_902168325.1 Peromyscus nudipes
TGGTGTGTCACACTCTTTTGTCCAATCAGCTTTGGTGTGTCACACTCATTTGTCCAATCAGCTCCACCTGCAAATGCTCATTGCCATTAGTCATTGATCTGGTTCAAGGCCTCTGGCCTCTGGCACACCTTCATCACTGGACCTTCACCAAAACTCCTCTGGGACATCCTGCTGTTGCCCTAAGTCATGGAGACTCTGCGGCTATCATTCTGCAAGAACAGTCCCTTCATATGCTCCAGCAGGTCATAGGTAAGGTAGATGCTAGGGTGGGCCAACCCAAGGCCCAAGATGTAGGTCTGGGTGGTAGCTGACTGGGTCAGTCCAGGCCACCGGGACCACCTCCCTCAGGCAAGGGGCAGCGCCAGCTCTCCCATGCCCGTGGTGAGGGGTGGGGCCATCTCTCCTGCTGCATTGTCCAGTGAGGGGCAAGGCCAGGGACCAGTGAAGGGTGGGGCCGGCTCAGCATGGCCCTCGGATTTCAACACACAGGCCATGGACAACAACTCTGGCTGCCGCAGAGCTATGGACCCAGACATGGCCCTAGGCAGCACCATGGACCTGGATGTCACCACGGCCTTGGGTGAAACCACAGGCTACCCAGATCAGTATAGGCCCAGTAGCAGCATGGCCTTTGAACAGCAACATAGTCTCAGATGGCTCACTAGATCCTGTCCATGTGCATGACCCTTGGTGGTAACAGGAGCCATGGACATCAACTCAGACCCTGGCTGTGGTGGGCCATGGATCCAGACATGGCCCTCTGTAGCAGCCTGGGCCTGGACAACACCATGGCCCTGTGTAGCAGTACAGGCCACTCAGATCATCATGGCCCCAGCAATAGCATGGCCTATGGAAATTAACATGGCCATAGGTTGTGGCCTAGACCCTGAGCATTCGTGTAGCCTTTGATGGCAACACAGGCCATGGACATCAACACAGACCCTGGCTCCTGTAGGGCCATGGACATGGCCTGGGCCTGAACATCACCATGGCCCGGGTGGCAGCACAGTCCACTCAGGTCAGCAAGACCCTGACAACATGGACACAGGTGACTGAGCAGACCCCAGGCATCTGCACAGCCCTCAGTGGTTACTGAAACCATGGACATCAAAACAGCCCCTTGTTGCTGATAGGCTTTCTGTAGACTGATAATAGGTTTCTCAGCCAACACAGTAAGCCAGATCAAGCCAAATTAAAAAGTAAAAGACCAGATATATTTGAGCAAAACAACTCCTGGGTGAGTCCTCCAGCTCCCAGAGGTGAGAGGTGAGGAGGAGGAAGGGGGCAGGAGAGAAATCACATGGCCATTCTAAAGGAGGGGCTTACATACCCTGTAGGCGCTGGGAGATGGCACGTCCTCCACAAGCTGGCTTTGTGCCCAATGATAAACTTTGGGTTGGGGACTTGGGGAGCTGGCAGTCTCAGAGGAGGAGCCGCTGCTTGGCAGTTTTTCTGAGAGGGCGGGGTTTGGAGAGGGAAGAATGTCTGGATTAAGCAGGGTGAAGTGGAGATTCCAGCGGAACAGCTGATACAGAGCTACAGACCCAGACAGGGCCTTGGCAGCAGCTCAGGCCCGGATGTCATCATGGTCCCAGCTGGCAGCGCAGGCCCCGCAGATCAGCAATGCCCTAGCAGTGGTGTGGCCCTCTTAAACCAACATGGCTACACGTGGCAGCCCAGACCTGGAGCATCCTTGTGGTCTTTGGTGGCAACATAGATAATGGATGCCAACCCAGACTCCGGCTGCGGTAGGACTGTGGACCAGTCATGGACCTTCACAGTGCCACTGTGGCCCCGGGTGGCAAGCAGGCCTCCCATATCAGCCTGTTCCTCATCACCTTTTCTCCTTCAGTTCCGCCTCTTTCCACAGCACGTGAAACCATTCTGCTTCTCTTTCTCCCACATTTCTCCATCACATATTTGCTCATCATAATGGCACCTCCCTGCCCAGTGCCTTCCGATGTGTGGATGCCTTCACCCAGTTCCGACTGTGAGGACCCAGGCTGGCCCGTGGGTGTCTTTCACCCACCTGAGCCGAGTGGCACCAGGCAGGCCTGTGGAAAGACTTTTTTTTTAAATGAGAAAGTGTGTACAGATTTAAAGAAGTCAGTTTGTAAGTACTTGAAGTAGGTTTTCGGTTATATTTGTCTGCATCCTTAATGTTTCTGTTATGAATCGTTTTAGAGATTAAGCTCATAGACATTAATTAGAAGCAACTAGTTAAAGCGGCTGAATCAAAAGAGAAGGCACTTTTGACATGGCAAGAAACCCTCAGATCCAGGGTCTCTTCCTCTAATTCTGGTCTCTGTTCCTTTAAACATCGAAGACTTTCTTCCCACAAAGCACCCTGCTCTATTGGCCAGAACTCTGGCTTTTGGCACAATACACATTACTAGTCCGAACACGACAGATTTGGTAGAGTGAAAAATTATGATCATACTAAAAAAAATTGACTTCAGCTTCTGGCCTAGTATGTGAGGCATTTAGAACCAACACCCCATCTTCACAACACACAAAAGGCTAAACACACTGAAAGCCAGCATGTCCTTTTAGATTTGCCAAATTGAGGAAAATACATTTGCCAAAGAAGTGATGTCACTGTTCTCAGAGTTAGAAAGACAAGTAAGGAGAGTCACAGGGCAGAAGCTTTTGTGGAACCAATGCCTGGCAAGAAAAGCTACAGGAATCAGTGCATTGCTGGAGAATCAGTGCAGAGAAGCCTGGAAGCTAAAGACTCTAGGAGCATGCAGACCCAAGAGGCCATCCCCACAGACTTGTGAGTTTTGACTGAAAGAGCTCAATCTGGTCCCCACAATGAATAACGGAGGAGACTCCATCCATGCTTCTGACAGAGATTGGAAAAAGCAGCCTCCAAATGCAGTATGATGTACAATGATGCATACATACACACAACGTGTGTGCGCGCGCGCTCATGTGTGCGTGTAAAACTTGTCCAGACAGTAGGAGACTAATACCATAAGGAAAATATGTCTACATAAAGATAGAAAAATACAAGAAATATCAGACCTTTTTTTCTTTTTAAATTTAATCTCTTTGAGTTATTAGTGCTTAAAGAAAAAGCGTTAGTATCTTTGTGATGCAGTGTAAGTCAGCTCTATGATGGTCAAATTGCAGTGCATGGACCGTCTTTTCTGATAATATACGTGAAGGTAGGATTTGAAAAGTTAAAGATACGTTTGGTATACTTCTGAGAAATCGCTCCAGAAGAGGGAGTGGAGCTAATAAGCTAATATTGCCAAAAGTGATGTAAAGACACGGGGTGAGGGGTTGGGGGAGGGGTGGATAACGGTGAGCAAGAGAGTCTAACACAAAGCAAGTGACAAACAGTGAGACTTGAGCTACTCATACAAATAATCACTGAACTCTAGTTTAAAAGCTCCAAATTTAAAAAGCAGAAATTATTAGACTGGATAAAAAAACAAAGATCATATGGCTTCTAAAAATTAAAATAAAACAAACTGCTTGAATCATAGGTGGATCATGATTAAAATGGTATAAAATGATACTCAAACACGATGACAAAGGCACATGGAGTGGCTTTACTACCATCAAAGTGGGCTCTAACACAGGACAATTGCCTCAGATTAAGGGGATTTTCTTGAAGGGTTAAGCCTCTGAGGAATTAGAAAAATCCTACATGGGCTATACCTAAAATATATATTTAGAGCTAAAGTGATAAACAGAGAAAGCCAAATTGGGAATATAGACCAGAACTCTTAGAAGCTGAGAAACCTATAGATAAACATCAGTACAATTTGAATAAAACTGTCATTCAGTGAGGCTGGAGAGATAGCTAAGTGGTCAAGAGCATTGGCTGCTATTCCAGAGAACCAGGGTTCAATTCTCAGTACTCAGATGGTGGCTCACAACTGTCTATAACTCCAGTTCCAGGGGATCCTGTGCTCTTTTCTGGCCTCTCTCAGCACCAGGCATGCATGTATTACACCTACATAGCAAAACACTCATGCATGTAAAATAAAAATAATTAAAAAAATTTAAAAAGCAAAGAGTCATAAAGAAAATCAGAAAATATCTTCTATGGAGTGTGATCAAAACCACAATATGTGGGGATCAAAACCACAGTTTACCAGAAACCTTTACATCATTAGATGCTTATATTAGAAAGATCTAAAGTCAATTGTCAACATTCTCACCTCTGTAGCTCTTTTTAAAAATTGAGATCAACGTGTAGAGCAAGGGGATTTAAAAATAAGAAATCACCGAATTAGGAAACAGTAACAATAGAGGGAACAATTAAAACTAGACTTTTGTGAAGAGCACTATGATTGTAAATCCTTTGGATTAGTGGGCTGTAATCAGGGTCAATCCCCTCCCTGATTTTCAGGGTACATGTGATATCAGGAGACATCTTTGATCCCACCATTATGGAACTGGTACCATCATGCAGAAGTCCAGCAATGATTCTTAGAACTGAGAATGTCACTCACCCCTCTACCCCTCAGAAACATTCCTAGTGCTCCAGCTGAGAGTCCTTAGGGGAATATTCACAACACAATTTCCCCCTTATGGATTGAACAGAGACATCACAGACTCTGTAGATATTATATTATTATAGTGTTGATAAATAAATATTATGAACAACTGCATATTATAAATCCCAATGAAGTGAAATAGAAAAATTCATAAACTTAATTAAACAATAAATAGATAATTTGGGATACATCTATATTCTATTAAAGAAATTCAATCTTAATACTTCCAACAAAAAATGGCATGGTTGTGTGGTAAAAAAGCCATTCTACTAAATCATTAAGAAAGATGTAATGTGGTGATATATTGTGTACCCTAATACAATTTGTCTGAAGATCAGAGAACAGAACAAGCCACTAGATTAAACATAGATGCCAGACAGTGGTGGCACACACCTTTAATCCTAGCTCTCAGTAGGCAGAGATCCCTCTGGATCTCTGTGAGTTCAAAGCCACCCTGGACTACATGAGATTGACTCAGTCTAGGAAAGAAACAGAACCAGGCAGCGGTGGCACACACCTTTAATCCCAGTATTTGGGAATCACACGCCTTTAATCCCAGTACTAGGAATCACACGCCTTTAATCCCAGTATTTGGGAATCACACACCTTTAATCCCAGCACTAGGAAGGAAGGAATATGGCCGGGTGGAGAGAGGTATATAAGGCGTGAGGTGAAAGGACTGAAGCCTCTTCAGGCTGAGGAGTCCTAGAGGTGAGACGTGGCAGTGGCTTGTTCCTTTGTCTCTCTGATCTTTCAGCATTTACCCTAATATCTGGCTCCAGGGTTTTTTTTTAATTACAAGAGCAATTTAGAATTCAAGCAACATGTAATACTAATTGTATAGCTTATAGACAATAAAAGAGAAAAAATACTTCCCAACTCACTATATATGAAGTTTTTTGGCAGATAAAAATGAGCAACGCTTTAAAGGATTTGACTCCATGATCAAGTAGAGTTTATCCTGGGAATGCAAAGTGGTATTCCTCCTAAAATGAGTAAATCATCACATTAATATGCAAAAACAAAAAGCATATAATCTCAACAGTTAAGTGAAATGCATGAAGTATTTTATAAAATTTGTAGTAAACTATGAATAAAGGAAAATTTTCTTAACCCCAAAGCTTATTTACTAAAATTGTGCAGCTAACAGCAGACTGAATGTGGGATGCTTTCCCTCTAAGTTCAAGCACAAGGTAAGGATATGTTCCATAACACTTTTACTGGACATTATACTAGTTCACCAATACAATAAGAAAAAAGGAGAAAAGCAAAATATCTGGTAGTAAGGACAAAATATCAGGTTACATAATCATGTACCTACCTAGAAAATACTAAGGAATTTACAAAAAAAATAAGCCAAAACCCAACGAACCTACCAAACAAAAACTCTGCATATAACTTACTAGAAGTAATAAATATATTCAATAAGATTATACGATTAAAAAATCAACATACATAAACCTGTTATATACCTATATTCTATCAAAAAACAAGCTCTTGGAAGTAGCTGTTTCTCTTATCACAACAAAAGAAGAAGTTTTGCTGAACACTGCTTTAACATCATTTGAAAATATCTTCCTTCTTTCTGCACAAGCTTTGGGGTTAATCAAAGGTGAATATGATCAAAATACATTATATATATGAATAAAACTGTCAAAAGTAAACCTATCATTGTGTGTAATTGATACATTCTGATAAAACATTTTTAAAATGGTAAAAAGAAAAAAGTACTTCATATTTTTCTCAGCTCACTTTTGCTTCTCAGGTGAAACACAATTTTATTTTGTCCTCAGCTCATACTAAACATGCTCTCCTCAAGGACATTCGTGAAATCTTAGCCACCGATCTATAAGGTATCTTTTACACTATTCTCATAGTGTGCCACCTAGTCCAACCCCCCTGATACTTGCTTTGGTGTCCATGACATCATCATCTGCTTGTTCTCCTCTGGACTCTCTAGTAACACAACTCAAATATTTTTTTAATAATGCCGAGTGGTGTGGGTGCACACCTTTAATCCCAGCACTCAAGAGGCAGAGACAAGAGACTCTCTGTGTTCAAGGCCAGCCTGGTCTACAGAGAGAGTTCCAAGACAGCCAAGGCTACACAGAGAAACCCTGTCTCGAAAAACAAAAACAAACAAACAAATTAAAACCTCCTTGTTGTCTGTGTCTCTAATCTGTTTGTTTTCCTATGCTTGAACCTTATTTCCTGTAGTCATACACTCTGAAATTCTGAAGAAATAAAGGGTGCACTTTCATAAAAGTTCCAAGAAAAGATAGGAGTTGAGAAACTGTGAAATATTCTTGACAGCATATTGGGTGAGTTACTTGGTTTATTCAAAATACATAAATTATGAACAGTGTAATTCGTTCAGCCATATGTTAGATATGCTTCCACTTTATCTTATAAAATAAGGGACAGTTCCCTTTTTTTTATTATCCATAAACTACATCACATATCTGCCAATAGTCTGAAAAATGGATTTTATGAAGTCGGTAATGAGAAATTGTAAAGTGCAAAAAACCAAAAACTTCAATGGTGATTTTAATAAAATAACAATAACCACCACAATAATAATAAATCTCACTATATAACCATTCAACACTTTTGTGTGCTTTAAAAAATCTGTAT
Source organism: Peromyscus nudipes (assembly GCA_902168325.1). Taxonomy (NCBI): domain Eukaryota; kingdom Metazoa; phylum Chordata; class Mammalia; order Rodentia; family Cricetidae; genus Peromyscus; species Peromyscus nudipes. The sequence continues at coordinate 61,386 of CABHPH010144547.1, forward strand.
ATGATAGTCACTGTTGAAGAAAGAAGATAGAATTGTTAATTTTCTACACAAAAATCAATGATAGATTTTTTAATTCATGTTATATTTTTCAAAGACATTTGGTCACCTATTAAAATTTATTTTAGGATCTGTGTTATTACCACTGAGAATAATCTAATTATTTCACAAAGGCCTAGAAAATTGTCATCTCTATTGTCAGCAATAGAGGAGGAAAAGAGGAGAAATCATTGATGTCTAAGTGGCACAAAAAGAACATTAAATGAAAAGAACATTAAATCAAGAGACCTACCTTATAAGGGAGGGCAGGAACAAGCACATGGCCAGAGTTGCTTACGAAATGTTGAGTTTTGTCAGACCCACTGAGTCACAAGATTAGAAAGACTGAATTATGACATTGGCATGGATATCTTGAAGAATGCATGAGCATGGCTAGAGGACACAAGTAGCTTCATGAACAAGTTTTCCAGAACCACATTATCATCAATGACTGTAGCATAGTCCCCACCCCCTTACTTATACCTGTATCAACAAGGGTATGCATTCCTTTACTACAAGCTGGTGAAACATAAAAACACAAACAAACAAACAAACAAAAAACAAAACAGAAGTCTTTACTTCCAGATAGGTTGGCTCAATGTGTGGCTACAGACTTCTAAAGACTGCTACACCATAGTTCCGTGGTCCTACAGATGGCTGGTCCAAAAATTCAGCAGTGAAGGATATCTTTCCAATGAGCATATCACTGTATACTTCATCTTTTTCTTTGGATAGACGTGTCCCAAGTGAGACTATATAGATTTTTAAGTAAAGTATTCTTTTATCTGTTTATTAGGGACCTGTTAAAAGAAATACTTGAAGATAAAGAATAGGAAAGTTTAGAGGCATATGGGTGAGTTCTTAAGGGATTGGATATGAAGTATGAGGACCTTTCTTTCCCCCACATTTGAGCATCTGATATGGAAGGAGTAACCCAAAAGACAATTATTACATCATCCAGCCTCTGTTGTCAGCCACTCTTGTGCTGGCACACCGACACATGAACAGAGCAGGCATGTTGATGAGAAGACTAGGCAGGGATTAATTATATGGGTCGCCATTCACCACAGCTGACCTCCCTACTGCTGCTATGAAATCTCCAGTCTGAACTCTTTCCCTTGGAGATACCAGTAAGGCACTTGGAATCAATTTGGAAGCAACAGGCTACCTGATTCTCACTTAAGAACTGACCACGGGCTAAGCTATCACTATTGGTTTATATTTGGAAATTGAAATTTCCTTTTTCATAGTCAGATATTAGCAACATTTAATAATCCCCATCAATTTATTTTATTTTATTTTATTAGTTTGGCACTCTCTATCCAACAAAATGCTGCTCATTAGAATTGAAATGGTCCCCAGATGAAGTCAGTCATCCATCAGTCCTCAGGATGACTAATTGCTTTTGGTGAAATCTGAATATTAATGAGACCAAAGTTTAAATTCCTGACCTTTTTAAAATTTTTATTTTAAGGAGACGTGTTCTATTTTTATCGGGAGCTGTCTGGGGCATGTCATTCATCTCCTGCTTCCTGTTTTAAGCCCCAATGAAATTTGTAGACAGACATACTTTCCTGCTTCTTCCTCCTGCAGCTCCAAGTCAGGGACTTCTTAATGTTGTTTCCTCTGGACCGTATTTCTGAGGTTGAACTCACAATGGTTCAGTGGCTACTACTTTTAAGTTTTCCAAGGGCTGCTGTGGGTTGAAATAACGATGCCATAGATAGTTTTCATACTCAAAAAAGTATTCATCTAATCAAATTAATATGAATACACATGAATAATTTCACAAAATCAATATTTTGTAGGAGCTTCAGGAAATATATTAAAAGTCATCTATATTATCCATCTTAAATGTCTTATCAATTATTATTTTTACCTTTTGAATATACTTAGTCATCTGGTCCTCTCCAGAAAAACAGACTAGTCTTTATTACTAGTTGGCCTCACTAGGTATAAATCTACATCAATAGACGTAGGCCACCCTAGCCACATCACTGTCATCTGTGGCTTGCTCTACTGCTAACTGAAAAGATGCCCCCTCTAGAGTGTCCTGTACAGAGAAGTTAACATATTAAAATGAAAACTTGGTTACTTCACATCCTTGCTTCAAAACCTTTAATGGCTATTCATGAAATAACCTCTGAGATCTAGTAGTTTGGGTTCACATAGAATTTTATCAGTGGCATCAGCCTGGAAGGTGAGGTCAGGAGACGTTTTTGGAAGCTGAAGTTAGACAGTAGAACCTTTGCTTCTGGGTGGCTCTGGGGACCAAGGGCAGCGCTGAAGATACCACTGCTCTCCAGCCTTGATTCTTCCTGATGTTCTTCATCCTCTCCTTACCCATTGTTGGTTCCCTTTCAATTCTAAGGCTATTTCAAGAAGCCTTTTATTTGCTTTTCTTTCTTCCTGTAAACATCTTACCGTTTCAAATGCAATGCATGTTCTAGCTCTCAGTTTGAGCATCCCAGGGTGAATCCTCCACAGGACCTGTTCTTCAAATATAAAATAGAATCTGTCTGATTAGACCATAATTCTTGGAGTCATGAAAATGTTTATCTTGATCATTTCCATATTCCTAGTGCTGAGCTGAGTGTCTGTTTTTTCTCCTTGCATGTTCCATGAAGGAATTGACTGTGTTGTGCTTGGAAAAGACCTTAGTCCTCGTGAAATTGGGTCAAAGGATGGTTACTTGCATTGCCTGTGGCAAATTCAGATCTTGAGCCTCAGTGACATAACAAACTCTAACTTGCCTGGACACACAGGGTTCATTGCAAACACTTTCTCATCAATGAGTAAGGCATCAGTCTCAACAATACCTCTAAGTTTACCCAAGTTCTCATTTTTGCCAAATCTTTTACTGACTATTGCTTATGGTTAATTCTCTTTCCTATCAATAATTTCCAGAATGACTTCATACAGATTTTATGTTTAACAACAAATTCTACATGTCCTTCATACTATCTGTCAGTGACCTTTGTCAGCACTTAGAGTAGTCTAATTCAAGTCTCAAACACAGATCTTGAGTAGGTGCTTCTATAGTACCCCAAGCTCTGCTTATCCTGTATTGTGCTTTGGAGCCTGGTCCACTGAAATTAGTTTATGTAGAGTCATATTTGAATATTTCCCTACAGCATAGCCTTTTCATGGTATTAAAATTTGTAAGTCATGAGCATGTTCAAAATATGACATTTTTGATCTACGACTACTGTAGAAGTTTACAAATATATATTCATAAAAAGAGTTAAAGTAGGGCTGGAGAGATGGCTCAGAGGTTAAGAACACTGGCTGTTCTTCCAGAGGTCCTGAGTTCAATTCCCAGCACCCACATGGTGGATCACCACCATCTGTAACCATCTGTAATCAACCATCTGTAATGAGATCTGGCTCCCTCTTCTGGCCTGCAGGGATACATGCAAACAGAACACTGTATACATAATAAATAAATAAAATCTTTTTAAAAAAGGAGTTAAAATAGAGTTACCCTATAAAAGGGCAGCAATGCTTTTACTAAAAGTATTAGAGGCAAACTAATAAAAAAAATGCAGTGCCAGGAATATGTTATTTCTTTAGCAATTGTGGGCCATGAGGTCCTGTGGACCCCCAGATGTTATAGGCTATTGCCATTGTTTTTGGTTACCTTCCAAACTTGATGGTAAGATCCCATTACTAAAGACACTACAAACTTGAGTCATAGACTATGGAAAATTCAAGCTGGTGTGACCTGGAAACTTCATTATTACTGGCTAGCTTTCATAGTGCTGGAAGGTACTATGCAAACTACCAGAAGAGAAAAGTAAGTATCAGTTGTATTCAGCTATGAACCCTTCGAGCTACAGCAATTACTGACCTAGAGAGACACACCCACTGCTGCAGTACTGGCACAGACTTCATGGGTGTGACCAACAATTTTCTGATTGGATTTAAGCCCTACTCCACAAAATGAGATTCATATGTTGCACCATTATTGGGCTCAGAACCTATAGCTAGACAAATCACAGACCCTAGGGGAGAACCTACTATTGTTATGCTACTAAATGGACATAGTATTAAACCAACTCCTTATCATTATGCCTATAGGTCAATGTATCTCTTAAGCCTTGTCTTGGAAGTTTCTATTTGCAGATGATGGATGAGTCCAAGGAAACTGTCTTCTGGACACAGCAGGGCAGGAGCACATATGAACTCACAGTTTCCAGATATCAGAATGTCCTAAACCTGTACAAGCCCAAGCCAGACCAAATCCCAGAATGAGGAGAGGAACTGGTCACAGGATCCTACCCCTAGCCACGGAATTATTGGCAATTGTTAGCTGCTGAGAAAGGAAGAAAGAGTTTTCTCTACGAGTGTAGTCCCTGGTAAAGTCAAGTACTCCCCAGTGGAAGACCACACATTCAAGGATATCTGGTCAGTGTAGTCCCT
>CABHPH010144547.1:65853-90606 GCA_902168325.1 Peromyscus nudipes
CCAGTGGAAGACCACACATTCAAGGATATCTGGTCAGTGTAGTCCCTGGTAAAGTCAAGTACTCTCCAGTGGAAGACCACACATTCAAGGATATCTGGTCAGTGTAGTCCCTGGTAAAGTCAAGTACTCTACAGTGGAAGACCACACATTCAAGGATATTTGGTCAGCACAAATTAGTCTTGATTTTTTTAAGACACAAAGGTATGTGAGTAGGGAAGGGGAGGGTGGATCTGGGCAGAATTTAGGGGTGAATATGATCAAAATACATTATATGAAGCAAAACTAATTTTAAAAAGAAAACAGCGAGTAAATATTAGCTACTGACTTATTCAAAATTTTTTTTACAATGGGAAACTTTTATTCTTTCAGACATAATAGATTTCTTAGAGGCTTTTTTCTTCTTTTCTTTTCTCTTTTTTTGAGACAGGGTTCCTCTGGAGGCGTTTTTCTTTTTGACAATTGTATGTTACCTCAATGTTATAGAAACAGGATTTTTTTCTTGTTTTCCCGTTGAGTTACCTTCACTCTGACAATGGTAAATGCTTTCTTGCATATATTTCCTTCCTTTTGTTTTTTTTCTTTTACTTTATCTTCTTTATGGTCTATTTTCGTTTACCGTTTCTTGTTCACTTGAACTGTACAGTCCTTGAACTTGGCTATATTTACCCCTCACACATACATGTACTTTAAATTCAGGAAGGAGTGCTACTTTACAAAGGCTGCACATATTGCTATCTTGGTTTTCAGGCCTAGGGCAAGCATGAGATTATTTTACACAGGAATTTACCTCTTATCACAAGTCATGTGCATTTCACCCACAGCCATCTGTTCCTTGTGATATCCAGGGTCTAAACTGGGTCTCACAAAAATACATACATAAATAGAATACAGCCTGTAAAGACAATGCATTATGATAAAATACAGTCATATAAATAAATTCACAAGCAGCATGGAGTGTTAGCACCTACATAATGCTCACCATCATACAACTTTAGCTTGAGGCACCAACAAATAACTACGGTCGCACAACAGTACTGATTCTGGAGTTCACATCTCCAGACATTAAGCCATCATGTAAGTTTCCAATAGGTGAAAGAAAGGTGGGAGATTGGGAGACAGTTTGCTGAGGCACTACCCTAGGACCTGAGTCTTGTTGACAAGACAGGTGTTTCCATTCTGTTAGTCTTGTTGTTAGAGGCTCAAGCACATGAGCACAGTTCAGCTTTCAGATTGGGCCCATTTCACAGTGACGTTACCTTGACTGGATTTCTTTGTGAATTTCAGGGCTTTTGCCTGTCAAAATCTCAAATGCGTGTGTGTGTGTGTGTGTGTGTGTGTGTGTGTGTGTGTGTGTGTGTACTTTGACATGGATTATCCTGCAATTTTTACTTTAACATCTTCTTCAATCTTTTCTTTGGCCAGCTCACCTTCTAAATACACTGGTAACATCTACAATTAACTGCTGCATTCTCTGACAGTTTACATATATCTCTCCGACTCTTATTTCTGAAAAAAAAAAAAAGACCTCAGCATCACATGTTATTTTTAATGAAGTAGACAAATGGTATATGCCATTTGGAAGAAAGGCTAAAACGATGCCTTTTGCAGGACACCTTCCTCGTTTTTGAGGTAAACTCTGTCCTGGATACCTCCACTGCACCATGATCAGCTTTGTGTTTTCTTCCACTTTCCAGTGTCTAGAGCCAACTGGGTTATAGTTTCCCTGTGCCTGCACCAGGCCATCATTGGTAGAGGCTGCTGGTTACTCGTGGGACAGCTTGGCAAAGAGACCCCAGTAGTTCATGGGAAGTCCTCTGAAGACATTGACATGTACCCAGCCAGTAGAGCACAGGAATGTAGATGCTGGGTGATTGACACCACAAGCATAAGATGATCTACATAATCTGGTGCAGTGGCACAATGAATTATATAGCTGACATTGAAGTCAGTGGACTCGTCTTTCTCCTAAACTGAGAACTTTGGGGGATGTTCTATGGGGCTTGTTGTGACTCCAGTGTCATCAATTCTCTCTATGAATTGCTGTCTTGTCAGAGTTGGACAGAAATCTCACATAACTACAGCTGATGGTTACTCCAATAACAAATACTCTATTTTCAACCTGGAATGAGAGGCAGATGGAAGAATATAAATCAATCCAGTTGTATTTACATAGCTGAGCAGCAAACCCCAAAGTTCTGATCTCAACACCCCCCAACTTGGCAGTTGTTGCAACACATTACAAAAATATTCTTCCTAATGAAATACCTCATTACCTCTATGCTAAGAACTACCGATTCTCTTGTATTTCTGGTGCCAGCAGATGCCCTGTGCTATTGTGGTTGTTTGGTGGTTCTATGAGGATCTACTGAGAATTTTTTATTTAGCAGGTTTAGTATTTAGAAATATAAATAGCTGTGGGAACTATTCATGAGTAAGGTGTTGGTGAGCATGGGGTATTTAGAGTAAGAAAAAATATACATGAATATGTCTGCATAGATAGACATGTATCTATTAACTTTTGAAAAGTAAATTATACCCAGTGAAGACAGATCATATAGCATTCCTATCCAGGACTGTTTCAGAGTTGCTTTCCAGGAAGAACCCATGACTCTATAATGTCACCATTAATGAAACATGGATGGAGCATGGATAAAACTCACTGCCTTGCTTGTCTTGGATGGGCTCTATATCTCTTACTCATTTCCAAAGTCCATTTACTTAATCAATGTAAGAAATATACAGAATCAGGCAAGCTAATTTAAGAGAGAGATTGACCTCAGGTCCCAACTTGAATTTATAATTCTAGGACAACTAATCCCATCTCAGGCTTAATGTCAAGGGTCATCATCAATACTATTTGTCAAATATTCCTGCTACTGCTCCATTCTGAGAAGGTGGAATGTAGCTGGAGTTTTCCTGTGTCCACCTGGCTCCTGCAGCCTCTCAGACCCAAATAAACACACAGAGACTTATATTACTTATAAACTGTATGGCCATGGCAGGCTTCTTCTATCTAGGTCTTGTATCTTAAATTAACCCATTTCTATTAATCTGTAAGTTGCCACGTGGCTTGTGGCTTACCAGTACTTACATCTTGCTTCTCAGGGCAGCGGCAGCTGGCAGCATCTCCTGACTCAGCCTTCCACTTCCCAGTGTTCTCCTCTCTGCTTATCCCGCCTATACGCCAATCAGCATTTTATTTATCAATCAATCAGAGCAACACATTCACAGCATACAGAAAGACATCCCCAGCACTTCCCCTTTTCTTTTTTTCAAAACAGAAGGTTTTAACTTTAACATAGTAAAATTATATATAACAAAACAATTATCAAGCAAGAATTATAGTTACAATATCTAGTCTATTTATAATATCGATAATCATTCCTATTGTATATAGTTTTGTATATTAGGTTAGAACTTCTTATTTACACAAAAGGGGGAGATGTAGTGGTAGCTGTTCCAGCTTTGACCTGGAAGTACTACCCCCATTGAGGCTTCCGGTAACTGTCACACCTACGAGGCAGGGCCGAGACAGGAGCCCTTAAGACCTGAGATCCGGATGTGCCAGCTCTCTTGGTTCCTGGATCCTGGATGCTGGAGGTAGACCAAGCAGAGGTCTCCAGAGAACACCTCTGGACTGCACTACACCTTTCCCGGACCCTGTAACCTATCCCTTTACTTGTAAGTTACCCCACAAAATAAACCTCCCTTTTAACTACCTAGAGTTGCCTTAATACTTCCACCAATAGTGGAAGGTGTCTTTTTCTATGTCCCCCTTTTGTTAAGAATGGGACTATGTGATTAGTTCTGCCCAATGAATTCAGAGTAAAACCACTTTGAAATTAAAATAACAATTTTTGTGGTAAAACCTCCCTTTCCCCAGATTTTTCTCTTTTCCCTTACATAATGATAAACAAGTTAAGGATAAGGCTGTCACATGGACTTGGGTCCCTTAATGGACTGTAGGAATTGAGTCACTTCCTTGACTCTATTTCCAGAAAATGGATATGAAAGATGACCAAGCAGTCACTTTTTGTTTTTTTAAGCTACTTTCCAAGTCATTCAAAACTAGCCTGTCTGGTATCTACATTCGAGGAGCAGTAAAGCTGAAAATTACTAGTTCAGATTATCTCCTTGGGGCTGACTATGGTTTTTGTTTGTTTGTCTCATGTATCTCAATGTGGGATCACAATCACCACATAGCCAAGGATGGCCTTGAACTGACTCCCCCCTCACTCCAAGCTTTCTTCCTCTGTGTAGCCCTGGCTGTCTTAGAACTCACAGTTTTGACCAGGCTGGCCTAGAACTCAGAGATCTGCCTGCCTCTGGCTCCTGACCCCTGGGATTAAAAGCATGTGCCACCATGCCCATTTCTTGAACCAATTCTTTTGACTTTGCTTCCCAAGTACTGGGATCACAGATATACACCACATCTACCTCCAGCTCATGAGATTGTTGGACATCTTGCCTCCACTTTCACACTCTTTGCTTGGTTCAACTCCCATTAAGATTCCTTTAGTAGTAGCATACTTCAGCATGGAGTGTGTCACTCATGACAGTCTTCTCAAGATAGCTTCCCAGGAGGGCTCTATGCACAAGATAACACAGAAAGGCCTAAAAATAATGTGTCTAAAGTATTATGATGCCTTAAAGTGACTTCTCTGCCATTTCCAAACTTAATTCAGCTTATCACACTCAGTACAATGTTGAAGACCAACATGTCGAGAAACTCAGTTTTACATACAAGAACCCAAATTTGTGAATGAAATAGATCAACTTAGATCCCTAAGCATCATGCTATGAATATAAATGTGTTTCCTCAGCTGGTGTCCTAATGCATGCATTTAATCCTAGCACTGCAGAGAAGAGGCAGGCAGAGCTCTGTTAGTTCAAAGCCAAACTGCTCTGACTTTCAGGTCAGCCAGAACTATATAGTAAGACTGCTCTGAAAAAAAAAAAGCATTACTCAATGACTTCTCAAAACTGTATGAGACAGTTTGATCTATGTGCAGAACAATTCAAGAACAAGTTAATAAAAGGCTACATTGAATCATAGCAAAAGAGAATAAGGCTCTTCAAACAATATCTAGACTGGAGTCAGTTTACAAACTCAGAGTCTCTGAAATGAAGGGGAAGTCAGGTCTCCTTGAGGAAGAACTTTGCCACAATACTGTAAGTTTTTTTTTCCATCGTGTGTTTTTATTTTATTTTATTTATTTATTGAAGGAGGGAGGAGGTCTTAAATACAGGCTTACAGCACAATGGGAAAACCCTGGAGGGCAGAAGTTTGATACACATGTTTTACAGTCTTGCATCTAAGCTGTTAATGCCCATTATGCAGGATACATAGACAAGGAATTTCCCTTAAGCATTCAGGAGGGTGTACTGTTAATTTTTCTCTCATCTTTTTCCAAAAGGACTTATGGCCTTTCACAAGGGTAAGGAAGTAATCAGATTTTTTTAGGACCTAATAGACACTGGCTTTGAATGGACATTGACTTTAGGAGACCACAAACAGCACTGTAACCCTCTAGTTAAAGTAGGAGTTCATACAGGACAGCTGGTCAATGGAATTTTCACCAAGGATCCAATGGATCTCTAAACTCATCTTGCTATTTTGTCAACCTCAGAATATATAATTGGGATAAATATTCTTAAAGTTGACAGAATCCCCACATTGGTTCACTGACCTGCTGAGTGGGGACTGTTGTGGTTGGAAAGGCCAAATTGAAGCTACCAGACCAGCCTCTCCCAGGGTAATCAAAAACCCAACATTGCGTCCCTGGAGTGATTCGAGAAGTCAGAGCTATTATCAGACACAAACGGCACAGCAGTGGTGGTTCCCATCACATCTCCCTTTAACTCTCCAAATTGGCCCCAGATCATAGAGAATGACAATTGATTATTGTAAACTCAATCAATAGTGGCTCTAATATAACTATAATTTTCTTACTTGATCATATTAACTCTTTGCACCTGACACATGGGTGTTAATCTTGCAAATGCTTTCTTATAGCTACCTGTCCATAAAGATCAGCAGAAACAATTCGCTTTTATCTGGCAAGGTTAGCAATACACCTTTACGGTGCTACCTCAAGGGTCTGTAGCTCCATGTCATAAGTTAGTTTGTAGGGATCTTGATCTTCTATCTCTTTCACAATAAAGATTTCTTGCTTGGTAGTAACCACTTCAGACTTGTTAGTAAATTATCCTATTAGAGCAGAGGTTCTTAACTTGATGGTCAAACAGTCCTTTCATGGGGATCACATATCAGAAACCCTACATAACAGATACTTATATTATGATTCATAACAGTAGCAAAATCACAGTTATAAAGTGGCAGTGAAATAATTTATGATTGGGGGTCACCACAACATGAGAAACTGTATTAAGGGGTCACAGCATTAGGAAGGTTGAGAACCACTGCATTGGAGGTTGGGAAATAAGTCAAAACAAAATTGAAAGTTCTGTGTCAGGAAAATTACTAGGCACATTTAGTAGTGTGGGGCATGCAGAGATATTTCCTCTAAGGCAGTGGTTCTCAACCTTCCTAATGCTGTGACCCTTTAATACAGTTCCTCATGTTGTGGTGACCCCCAATCATAAATTATTTTCATTGTTACTTCATAACTGCAATTTTACTACTGTTATGAATTGTAATATAAATATATGATATGCAGGATATTGTAGCACAAATCTTAAAATGTCTTATTAATAAAAACAAACCCAGTGCCAGTTATTGGGGTGAATGCTGGAAGATCAGAGAAGCAGAACAAGCCACAGCTTCCTCACCTCACCAATTCCTCAGTTGATCCTGTTTCCTCACACTGGAATCCTCTGTGTCCTCACCCAGAATGAATCTCAGCTGAACTGCTGCTAAAAGCCTAAAAGCTTAACCAACTCTAGTTCCTGGTCCTCACGCCTTATATACCTTTCTGCTTCTTGCCATCACTTCCTGGGATTAAAACCATGCCTGGCTGTTTCCAGTGTGGCTTTGAACTCACAGAGATCTGGATGGATCTCTGCCTTCAGAATGCTAGGATTAAAGGTGTGTGTGCCACCATTTTCCGACCTCTGTATCTAGAGGCTGTTTTGTTCTCTGACCCCAGATAAGTTTATTAGGGTGCACAATATTTTGGGGAACACAATATCACCACAGGATATCTGATATGTGACCACAAAGGGGTTGAGAGCCACTGCTTTAAGGTGAAGGGTAAGGTGTTGCACCTGTCTCCTCCTATCAAAAAATAAGTACAATGCTTAGTGGGTCTACCCCTATTTTAAAAGCGTTACCTTCCTAACTTTACTGTGTTACTTTGGCCCATATATCTAATGACTTGGAAGGTTTTTAGCCAGTAGTTCTCAACCTTCCTAATGCTGTGGCCCTTTAACACAGTTCCTCATGTGGTGACCCCAACTATAAAATTAGTTCGTTGTTACTTCATAACTGCAATGTTGCTACTGTTTTGAATTGTAATGTAAATATCTGATATGCAACACTTGTGAGTTATGACCTTTAGATTGAGAATCACTGTTCTTAGCTTTAAGTGGGTCAGGGAACGTGGGGAAGACTCTTCAATAGATACAGGCTGCTGTCCAGGCTGCTATGCCTCTTTCACCACGTGACCCAGCAAACTCAATGGTACTCAAGGTATCAGTGCTAGATAGAGATGCTGTTTAGAGTCTCTGACAGACACTGGTAGGTGAATCCCAGCAGAGGCTCTTGGGTTTCTGGAGCAAGGTGCTGCTATCATCTGCATACAGCTATTTTCTCTTCGAGAGGCAGCTCTTATCTTGCTATGGGGCCTTTTAGGAAACATTTGGCAATGGACGACCATGCAACCTGAGCTGTCTATCACAAGCCAGATGCTGTTTAACTTATCATACCATAAAGTTGAATGTACACAATAACATTCCATCATCCAATGGAAGTGGTACACATGGGATTAGGCCTGAGAAGATCCTTCCTGAAAATATAAATAAGCTATAGGAAGAAGTTTCCCAATTGCTTATGATTTCTACTCCTGATAAAATGCCTTCTGTGTCCAAGCATGCACTTTTGACCTCAAGAGGTGTACCCTATGGTCCATTTCCTTGGGAGAAGACTAGAACTCAGTTCATAGAGGCTGGCACCACAGCTGCAGTACTACAGCCACTTTCGAGGACAACCCTGAAGGACACTAGTGAAGGGAAATTGTCACAGAGATCAGAACTTCAAGCAGTACACAGGGTCATACATTTTACTTGGAAGGAGAAATGGCCAGCTATGTGACTGATTCCTGATTCCTGGGCTGTAGCCAATGGTTTGGCTGAATAGTTGGGGACTTAGAAAGAGCAAGATTAGAAACTTTGTGAGAAAGACATTTGGGGAAGAAGTATGTGGCTAATTTTCTCCAAATGGACAAGGGATATGAAACTACTTGTGTCCTTGTGAAGGCTCATGAAAAGGATGATCTCAGTAGATGAGGAGTTAAATAATCTAGTAAGGAGTATGACCCATTTTGTGAATGAATGTCAGTCTCTCTCCCTTGAAATCCCTGTATTTGCCTACTGGTCCATGAACCGAGTGACCATGACTGCAGGGCTGGGAGTTTAGTTTTTTCCCCAGGCATACATCATGGCCTAACCTAGGATTCATATCTGCATGTGCTGTGGGGTGAGGTGGAGGCTGTGTTCATCAGCAGCTTAGTTTCTTTTGGGAAGATGACTGAATAGCTCAGACATTTCCTCAAATGAAACTGAGATAATTTATGAGAAAGTTAAGTAAATATGGCCAATAAGCATGTTTATTGTTATTTTTTTCTTTAAAAAAAAGCTATTATTCTTAGATAGTCCCCAAGGCCATGTTCCAACTGCTGGCATCTCATCAGAGTGTGGGTAGCCATTAGCTCTATTTAATAAACAATTACCACACATCAATCTCAGTTGAGCAGTTACCTTCATTCCCCCTTCCTGTGCACTGGATCTCAGCTGTTCTTTTTTTACCTGGGCTCATCTTCCAAGGCAACATCTTTGAATTGTGCTCTATCATTGATTAAGCTTGAGTCTGCTGCTGTGGTACAGCCATGTGAGAACATTTCTTGGTACTGCAGCAAGGGCATCACTCCATGTTTGTCTGCAAGCGTTGTTTCTCTCGGCTTAATTGGAGCCATAAAATCTAAGCAGGCAACTGGAAATTTGATTTAGAACACAGACTTGAGAAATTCTAGGCCATAAAGGAAGAAGACTGTGTCATGAACATGGGCAATATTTTACTTCTATTTGTGTTCGGTACCTCCTGTTGAGTTCTCTGTTCTGGGTTTGCCGACTGTAACTCTTCCTGTGAGAATGTTGCTTTACAGCCACCAGTACCAATTATTTTCAAGGTTAGTGGTTTGTCTACTCTTGTCATTGGCTTCCACTATCTCGATGATAGTGGTTCCCACTCCCCCACCCCCAGCTCAATTCATTTTGTCCACCACAGACTAAATTTGCATGCTCAACCATATATCCAAGCATGCATTTTTATCCTTCTAAATCTTGGCCAGCTTTCTGCTCTCTTCAGGGAAAGCAGCCCAGTGTCATTGCTTGATCTGTAAAATACTTTACAGTCCAGACCTGTGTTTCTCCTCTGATCACCTTTCCTGATAGTCTTATCAAGAACCCTTCCCTTCTTGTGTCACAGGCTAATTGCAAAGTATCTTTTTCTTTCCAGTCTCTATCATGACTTTTAAGTTCTGTCTAGCTGGGTTTTTTTTAAAGATTGACTTTTTATTTTATGTGTATGTATGTTTAGCCTGCATATATGTAAGTGTACCATGTGTATGCCCAGTGCCCTCAGAAGCCAGAAGATGACGAATCCTCTGTGAGCCACCACACTGGCTTCTGGGAACCTGGGTCCTCTGCAAGAACAGTAAGTGTTCTTCACCACTGAGCTATCTCTCCAGCCTCCTGTCTTGCTATATCTGATTGACACGCCAAAAGCTTTACATGTTCAATGTATTCAAGTTGATGAGTTTGTAGATAAGTATACACTCATAAAACTGTAAGCACAGTCAGTTCTATAAACACGCCCTTCTCCTCCAATTCCTTTGATTTTTTTTTTCCATCTAGGAAATATCTTTAAACCGAGTTTCCATTCCGCCCTTACATAAAGCTATTCCTTGAAGCCGCAGGCAAAGTCCATCTGTTTGGGGAGCTAGCAGAGCTCTGTGTTCCATTTATAATGTGAATTTCATTCTGTGATAGCTTATCTGTTCCTATGTCACTTTCCTACTAAATCAAGAGCTCCACCTAGAATATCTTGTGCATCTTCGTAGTCTCTGTGACTTGCAGAGAGTTTGCCATGTAGCAAATGCTCAAAAATGTCTGTTGAATGGAGAAAACTTCCCACCTGGTTAACAAGTATTTATATTGCTATTCTCAAGTGATAGCTCAATCATAAGAGACAGATGCCATGGTCCCAGCACACCACAAAAGTGTGCCTCTGATAACTGAAGCCTCGAAAGTGTCTCATTGAAAGAAACAGGCATCGCTCTGGCAGGATTTTGTCACAAATAGTTAGGTGAGCAGCACTGCTATTTTGGGCCTGCTGTCAGCTCCCACTTGTCTCCAGAACAATCGTGGAACAAGCTTTCAGTAGCACTGATGACTTAGGAATTCAAGCCACTGCTGTTTTCCTTCTCATTACCCATAGCTCTCTGAGAATGCCTGGGCAAGGCATGAGATCCCCTGAGTCAGAGCAAATCAAGACAGATGGCTGAGTTCTCACGCCCCAATGTGATCAATAGGCTTTGGAGCTGTAGGTTATCAGAATACTTTCCTTCCTTTGCCTGCGAATATTCATCACTCTCTGTTCTTCTCTCTAGAACCATTAATAAGCAGCAAGAATTCACACACACACACACACACACACACACACACACACACACACACGCATACGCACACACGCACGCACGCACATCTACAGTCATTTACTTTGGCCTCAGTCTGAAAAGCTTTTGCTTCCATTTGTCACTCTTTTCCCATCTAAAAAGGCCCAATTTAAAATTTCTCTAGTCCAGGAGGATTCCTGGGCTGCTCAACTAGTTTTATCAATGTCAATATTTTCCTCAGTTATTGCCAATTTTGATCATAGGCCACTGCCAAGATCCATTTATCAGTCGTCTGTGAGTTTCCCCCACAGACAGTCTGTTTATAGGCTCATATTCCAGTGACAGAAAACATATGGGTTGACTCATTGTGCTGTCGCCAGTCCAGCATCAACAGTTTGCCTTCATTCGGCTAATTAAACCTTCAAGCTAGATAGCTGCTTTTGCTCTTTCATACACATGGCCAGAGTATCTGGGAACAAAGAACTATCGTAATCCTAACAGCCAGCACGCTTTATCTTATGTTTATGGCTCTTCACTGCTTACAGTTCTGGGTAACGCACATGGCATGGGGCGGGGCGGGGGGGGGGGGGTGTTGCTCCATCAGTTTGGAGAGCTCCCACATTGCTGAATCATTAACATCACGGCGAGATAACACAGGCATGCGCATAACAGCAACACGAGCTTCCTGTTCACATTAGCAGACAGGCCTAAGCACTTTTCAGACAGTGGAGAAGATGGACTACGTGGTTAGTTTCTTTCATTGTTTAATAAAGACACCCCCACCACCACCATCATTAGATCTCTCTGTACAATTTGGGTTGTCAAAATTACTGTCACTGAAAAGAATATTTAGTATTTGAGAGCGGGTCTCACTATGTAGCCCCAGCCAGCCTGGAACTCGACGTAGAAAAAGCTGGTTTCAGACTCAGAGATCTGCCAACCTCTGCCACCCGAGTGCTGGAATTAAAAATGTACACCACCACATCTAGCTAAAAACCATTTTAGTACCAAAAAGTAAAATAGTAGAAAATGCAGAGTCAGAATGCCCTTACTACAGATCCAAATGAGGAAACGGAATTGTATATGATGCGGATATTTTTCAGTTTTCTGAAATTCCATCTCTTTTAAAAAAGGAGAATTGGACCCAAAGTCGTGTTTAACTTGTTACTATTTTGCCATCTCACCCCTGGAGAAATGATACAGTTGTATATAAACACTTGTCACTAGGAGAACAGACTTCTTCCCCTTAAACTACATGCAGTGGTGTTGAAGGTACAAAGTTCCAAGCATATAATTTTCATCCTCCAGGAAAAAAGTGTGAATATGTGTTCTAGAAATATGATTTGGCCAGTAGTAAAACTGGTAATGGAGTTTGGGCAAGGTTTCTCTGTGTGTACCGGTGTACATGTGTGCTCCGGCAGGTGGGAACCAGAGGACAGTATCGAGTTTCCTCTGCAGTTGCTCTCCAGCTTGTCTTTTGAGACAGCACCTCTCACTTTCACTTGGAACTTACTGATTCAACCAAGCTAGCTGGTCAGTGAACTTCAGGGATCTGCCTTTTCCCACCTCCCCAAAGCTGGGATTACAAATACATGCCATGCCAGCCTGTCTTGATTTTTTAAACTATGGGTTCTGGGGAGTCAAACTTTGGTCCTCATAATTGTGAGACAAGTACTTTATGACCCTTCAGGCTTAGGGCAAGTTTCTGATAGGTAGATGGATTCAGAATGGGTACCCACTTACCTTTCAGAGTTATTTATCATATATATAGGACATGTAATCCTAAAGGAATCTATATCTACATCTATACCAAAGGATAAAGAAAAATCAGCAAGTGAATGCACCATCACCTTTGCTCACACTATAATAACCTGTTCACTCGGTAGGTAGGAGTCTGCACAGATTCTATTACACAAAGAAAAGGAAGAACAAACGTATATTTTAGGGAGGTCTTTTCCTGCGTGTGTGTTTGTCTCGTTAACTTACACTAGGCGACAAATCATGTTTGGTTCTCCTAAATCTTTCATTGTGGAAGATTTCAAAAAGTTTCCTACACACAGAGCCCAGAGCCCTCCAGTCCATGTTGTTAAAACCCCGCCACTGGGTCAAGCTGCATGACACAAACTGGTCTTTGAAAACTGCATTGTGGAGGATTGTTCTGTGGTAAAAAGAAGATGGATTTTGACATTGGTCAATTCCTGTCACTAAATCTCCATACAGTGAGGCTGCGGGCAACTTAACCTCCATCCATTCTGTCATCACTATCCACACCCTGGATGTCAGGGTTGTGACAAGCCACCGTGTCCAGACTGTGGATGGGAAGAGCGTCAATGTGGTGGTGTTCTATCGTCTGTCCACCTGAGATGCTGAGTGTTCACCATCCTTCGGGGACGGTCTTCTGAGTCTACCCTCATCGCATGCCTCAGTTCCAGGGGTTGAAAGGATTTGTTAAGCCCATGCTGCTCTCCACCTTCCCTGGAGAACGCTGTCATTCAGCATTCATGTCATCCAACCCCAGGGCACATAGAGTTCTGCCACTGGGGTCCTTCCCTTTTCCCCTTGCTGCATTTCCAGTTTCTCCTTCTCCCCCTTTTTCTTCAGTGAGAGAGAATCTTCTGGTATGATTGGACCCCTATGATAGCCTCACTCAGATATTTAACAAACTTCCCAAGCTTCACACACACACACACACACACAAGAAGGCTTCTAAGTTTAGTTTATTGAACTGCTATTTCTTCAATATTTTCCATCCTGGAAAATGACATCATCTCACACTGACAGCCAAGGACTTGGGAGTCATACTTGAATCCTCTTTTATAGTCCTGATGCCGGGTTTCCACTCATTCTCTCTTAAATTCAATCTTAACCTCTCTCTGCCTTGCTTATAGTTCACAAGTTCTGACTTTTGAAGGTCTTGTGTTCCAGCGTCCCTTACCAACCAGCTTCTAGCCAGATTTATGGTAGAAGTCAGAGCAGCAGAAGAGAGGGCAGAAAAAAGGAAGAAGCCATACTATTTTATTTCTCTTTCTATCTCAGCCCCAAGAAGTGTCTTGAATGAGCCTCAGTGTGGCTGTCTTTCTAGTACCCTAATAGATAGGCCTACCATGATCTGGTTACTGCTGGATGGTCCTGGATGCTTTCTGATGACATCATTGCCTCATCCCCCCCCCCCCCCCGAAACAGCAATAGTTTCCTGCATTATCATCTCTAAGATGTCTCACCATCTTTTTTTGGGGGGGGGTGTTTCGAGACAGGGTTTCTCTGTGTAGCTTTGCGCCTTTCCTGGATCTCGCTCTGTAGACCAGGCTGGCCTTGAACTCACAAAGATCCGCCTGCCTCTGCCTCCTGAGTGCTGGGATTAAAGGCGTGCGCCACCACCGCCCGGCACCATCTTATATTGTTCTGATCATCTATTACATGTGTCATCAATTCCTCCCTAAATTCCCTCCCTTGCTTCTTATTGCTCAAGATGATAGCATTTAACCCAGCTTTAAAATGTCAGTGACATTTTAAATGTCAGGAGAATTGGATGGACACAATGGGCTTAACATAGCTCACTAGGACTGGGGAAATGGTCATGAAGTTCTTAGTTATAACTATGGTCTGAATGTTTGAGTTCCATTAAATGTGTACATTGCAATGATAACCCACAAGGTAATAGGATCAGGAATTGAGGTTCTTGGGAGATGACCTTGAGGGCAAATCATGAATGGAGTTTGTAACTTTATAAAGGATTCTGTGAAAACCCTTACTCCTTCTACCCTATGAGGGCAGAGTCAGTAGGTACTATGTGTTAAATAGAAAGTTGGCTCTATCAGACATGAAATTTGCTGGGATTTTGACCTTAGACTTTCCAGCCTTCAGAACTGTTAGAAATGTGTGTCTTTTCTACATAAGCTACTAGCTTATAGGATTTTGTTACATAGACCCCAATGGTCCACAGTGGTTTGCTACTGTTTACTTCCCATTCCACCTAGCTATCCTGACAGTTTCCCCCACTATCCCTTAGTCAAATGAAATAAAGATGCCTACTCAGCCATGTCCCTAAATATTCAGAAGTATTAATTAAACATTCTGAGAGCTTTTTCTATTCCCCGACAGGCTTCTGGGGTAGTTGTGAAGTTAAGAATTGAGACTGAATTGCTGTGTACAACAGTGTGTACTCAAGAATTTCATCTTTCTCTTGGTTGACATTTTAAAAAATAAATCAATTTATTACATTAGGTTGTGCATTTACTTGATTGTTGGGAATGGGGAGAAGATGTTATATCTAAAATGATTTCTTTAAATTCAACGTTAAGAAAGAAATTCTATGGGGAAGTTCCTATGGTGCCTTACTTGCAGACATCAAATGACCTTTACATAAAATTCAGTCCAATAAGAGGCAGCAATAGGCTATAATGTTTTAAGAGGTAAGACTATAAAGGAAGTCAAGGAGCTGAATTCAGTGGATGTTGGGTTGGTGATGACTCGTGGGAAGGGATGGGTGTGCTCTGGAAGGAATAACTATGTTTTCACTGGCACTATGCCTTGACTATCTTGTAAACGTATGATTTTTGCTTTTGTAAGTACTTACTAAATTCTGTGCATTTCTTTTGTCTGTTTTTATTACATATGCTATATTTCACAATTTTAAAGGATGGAAGAGTGAATTGGTTCACATCAGTAATCCCAGCACATGGGGACTGAGGCAGGGGATTGCTTTGAGTTTCAGGACAGTCTGGACAACACAGTTGCTCTGGGCAGGCCTAAGCTACAGAGTGAAAAAATCTGTAATCTTGTAAAACATTTCAAACAAGCAAATAAGTAAACAAACAACAGGGCATGGAGAGATGGCTCAGTGGTTAAGAATGTATTCTACTCTTGCAGGGAACCTAGCCCCACCTCAGAATTCTCATAATTGCTTGTAATCCCAGCTTTAAGGGATCCGACTTTCTCTTCTAGCCTCCAAGGGCACACACATGGTAGACACTTATGGTCAATGGTGGCTACACAGGGATTGAACTCAGGTCCCAAGGCTCAGGACTACACACTGAGCCATCTTGCCAGCCCCTCTGCTCAGGTTTGCAAAATGTCTCTGTGAACCAAATGAGACACACGTGTGGGTCTAGTTTAGATTTGCAGCATCTGTTTTGGGATTTGGTATGGGAAGTAGCAAAGAAAACTGCCCATCCGTCCGTCACAAGCCTCCTCTGAGGCAGAGTGTGGAGCCCGCTGTCACACTGGACAGAGCAAAATGAGTAACAGAAGAGCAAAACAAAAACCACTGTCACCTCTGTGTGCTCCTGCCCCCCGGGGGGGAGAGGGACTTCTGATAGACGTTCTGGGGGAACTCTCAGTGACATCGAGGGGCCAAGAATAGGCCTTAAAGGGAGTGGGAAGAAGGCCAAGTTTTATCTGCTTTTCATGGATAAAACAAGACACATTTGCATATTGAAGAGGAGCTGGAAATGGAGGCTCCTTCCTTACAGAGCTGATTATGGCTATTTTTAGGGTGAAGAGAACACATACGTCAAGCAGAAACCCATTACAAACAATCCGTGTAAGTGGCCCGAGTAAATAAGACGAGTAGGAAAGGAGGAGGGTTGTCTGAGATGGGTGTAGATATGGACACTGCAGGAGTAAGGTGGTCAAGTAACAGACTCAGTAAATTACTCATTTACTAAGTAATATTTCAATTACTTAGTAAAGTCTTGAACCGTGTAGCAATGACTACATATATCATATAATCACCACATAGCATTCAAGCAGAATATGATTAATCTGCCAGGGGGTTTCCTTCACAGAGCAGGATTAAACCTATTATCCCAAACCAGAAGTTTTCATTTAAAATGTAAGTAAAATTAGGTCCTGAGATGCTATTTTCTCATTAAGAGACAAAGGGAAGTACTCGCATTTGACTTTGAGCTGTGCGTGGCAGAGCCCAAACCACCACCCAATGATAGGCAAGGAGGTTTGATGTTCATGGGGCTCCAGAGCATAGACACTGGCAACACAATTTGAACGTTAGAGAAGAGGATTTATGTAGAACTCACAGGGTAAGAACCAAGATAAAACATGCAAATAGAGAAAAATCAGAACAGGAAAAATAGTATTAGCTGTGACTCAGAAACAAGGGGAAGGAGGAGAGAGGGAAGAAATCAAGACTATCAAATCAAAATATTATGGTTGTGTTTGGGAATAGATATGTATATATATATATGTATATATATGTATATATATATGCATTCGATATCAATTCATGAAAGAAGAGGCCATAGATTTGAAGGAGGGTGGGAAGGGGCATATGGGAGGGTTTGAAGGGAGCCAAGGCAAGGGAGATATGTTGTAATTATATTATCTCAAAAAATAAAACAAAGCCATGAGCAACAAAGTGGTCAGGAGACTGTAGGAAAGAGAGAGAGGCGGGGAAAGAAACAGGATTAGGAAGGATGGCAACAGTAGCAAGAAAACATTTGGCCCTCAACCTGAACACTTCATCATTTTTCAGAGTCCTGTGAGGTTGTACCTCTCATCTTCCAGCACGGACCGCTGTTGTTTCTGTTCCTTGGATTATTGCTCTCCACAAATAGGAGACTCAGAAGTTGTCACCAGTAGGTTTGGGTGGCCTCAATTCCAGTTTTCTATCGGCAGCTTTGGCAAATGGGAGGCCTTTTCCCAGGAGTGATTCTGAATTGTGTGACAAAGAACTTTGTGAGACTGCTCATAAAATACTATCTGTCTTCAGAGAGCACTGGACCCTCACAGCCCTTAGGGACTAGATAAACGTTGGAGTATAAACAACCCCCATTAATTACAATCCCACATGTTCACTTCTTAAAGCCTTTCTCTCTGTATCCTGTGCTGCTAATACAGTGCTTGACAAACCCCAGATGGTATTTTACTACACATTTCCCTCTCAGCAGGGCATAAGCACAGACTCTATAACCATAAACATTCTTAAAAAATCCGACTAGTCCATAGGAAAAGATTTAACAGTGGAAGCCATAATAAAGAAAAAACACCTCAGAGAAGATCTTTGCATATAAAAAAGAAATATTAAAAGAAGACAATAAGCTGAGAGAAATGTGTAATATGTGACATATACTATATAATATATGACACACTTCAGAGTCACTACATTAATATATAGTTAATTATACGAAAAGTCTAAGTGATACAGGAGATGTTTACGGAAGAGTAAAGTGAGTTCTTCCCCCTCCCAACCTCCTGGTGGCTGTTTCCAATTCTTTGTTAACAGTTCTGAGCACAGATGAATGTGCAGAACCCAAGTATCGCCACCTGCTCCTCAGTCTCTCCCATCTCTGGAGGGTGACTGGTCTGCAGTATATGGAGAAGGAAGGACGTTCCTTGAGTAAGGCTTCCTTAGAGAAATGTTTGCTCAGAAGAGGATCTTCAAGTCTTGTGATCCTCCTTGGCTCATGTGCACCTGGTCACCTTCTAGAGGAGTGGCTCTCTATCTGTGGGTCTTGACCCCTTTCACAGGGGTCGCATATCAGATATCCTGCATGTCAGATATTTACATTACGATTCATAACAATACCAAAAATACAGTTGTCAAGTAGCAATGAAATTATTTTATGGTTGAGAGTCGCCACAACATGAGGAGCTGCATTAAAGGGTCTCAGCATTGGGAAGCTTGAGAACCACTGATCTAGACCAGCAGAGAGGCCTCAGCAGCGAGCCCTTTGTCCTCCCAACATGAGCTTCAAAGGGACTGAGGTGCCTCTCTCTCTCATGTCCTCCATCTCCTTGTCCTCCTCAGTGCTGTGACAAGGTCTAGGTTTTACTGAAGAGAATGAAGCATGCTATGTTTTTATTATGACTTGCCTCAAGGTTCAAAGAAAGCAGCAGCCTAGTAGTTAAAGCCTCGGGATTCTTTCCTCGTGCAAGATACAAGACTCAGTACCTAATCTGGGTCCCTTTGCTAAGACCAATGCTTCCTACGATGTTTTAACAGAAAATAGCAAAGTGATAATTATTGACATAAAAAATTCTACACAATAAGACAGACAGATTGGGAGTGGACGGACCTTGTAAATTTAGTTCCCTTCAAGATCATCCTTGCCAATGTTAACTAAAGACTTCTGGCTTTTGGCTTTTTGTTTTTGCTTTTGAATGAATCCCCACAAACAGGGGATCATACCATGATTCACACTTAGATCAGTTGCTTTCAGATTTACATCACATTCAATTCCCACCAAGTATTCAGCCAAACATGCACACACACACACACACACACACACACACACACACACACACACAGGCACACACAGGCACACACAGGCACACACAGAGACATGTATACACTCACACTCATGCACAGACACACTTACACACACAAACACAGACACGCTCATATTCTGTGAATCAGGAATTGCACAGTGTGAGCCACTCAGGAGAAACTGAAAATCAAGCTCAGCCACCTCAGCATGAACTATGCAAGGCGTAAATGTTTCATTTTCAAGCCAGCATTTCAAGCTGTCCTGTTGGCAGGACAGAGATCACTGCTTTCCTTCATGATCAAACTCCTTTAAACTGGTCTCGTTCTACCTATGGGTAAGAGACTGAACGATGCACAAAATCATACTTAAATTATACCTTCAGCTATTCAGCTAAAACTTAATAGGGCTTGTGATGGTCCAGCTGAATCCTGGGTTAAGAGCTTAGTTTGGGAGAGATGACTTTATATTTCCAGTTAGAGTGACTCACACCTGTATGAAAGGCTGTGTTTACTTTGCTATAAGAATGAGCACAGCACACATTCTACAAATTGCTGGAACACAAGGAATACAAGGGATGTCATGACAGCAGAGATGAGATGAGGTCTCTGCCTTTATCGGGATCATTTCTCACACTTGACCCAGAGAAGAAGCTTGGAAATGTGTAACAAAATGCTACCTTTTAGTAACTCTCTAAATTAATAAATTAACTAATTGTGTGTGCATGTTCACGTGTGTGGATGCACAGGCAGGCGTGTGCCTATGTGCATGGAAACCAGAGGTCAGCTGTATTGTTCTTTGGGAGCATTCCAGCTTGTTTACTTGAGACAAGATGTGCCTCTCAGTGACTGGAACTGGTCACGGAGGCACGTGGCTGGTTGCATGTCTCCATCCACCCAACACTAGAATTTCAAGCATAAGCCCCCGAGTCTGGTTTTTTACCTGTGTGCTGCAGATTGAATTCCGGTCTTCAAGCTTATGCAGCAAGCATCTTACCAGCTGAACTTTCTCCCAGTCCTGCTTCTAAAGCATTAGTATTTTAAAATAAAATTATTTATAATAAATTATGCATATAATTTTCAGTATTAATTAGAACATCTGAAATTTAGGAAAATCTGTGAATTATTAGGGGACAGTACAATTATGTTATGTTGTATATATGCATGGGATATTATATGCAGATACTTTTCAATTAATATAAGAAAACACTTTCATTTTCTTTGTTTGTTTGTTTGTTTGTTTGTTTTTTGAGACAGGGTTTCTCTGTGTAGCCTTGGCTGTCCAGAAACTCACTTTGTGGACCAGGCTGGCCTCGAACTCACAGAGATCCTCCTGCCTCTGCCTCCCGTGTGTGCCAGCACTGACAGGCAAGAGAAGACTTTCAGTGTTCAGTAAACTATGGTACACAAAGCTTTGTTTAAGACATAAAGATGCGCATGTTGATAGTGGAATAACAGTGGTGAGGTGAAGTTATTCACAGAGTCTTAACTTACTTTTATCTTTTATGATTCTTTCCATGGTGATCTGTCATGATTATGTATCATTTTTACCAGCAGAAAAAAAAAAAACTATGTTTAAAAACCATGAATTAAGTTAATCCACTAAATCTAAACAAAGTATCAGTGACAGAGGGGGAAATGTGGAATCATGATTTGCCATACGGCTTTCTGATTCTTAAGATAGTGCATTTTCAAAACGTGGAAACTGTGGCTTTAAATCTTTCTCACAGCTGGGAAAAAACAAGTTGTCTCCCTCCTTATAGCACAAGGAAGCAATCTTTCAGTGGCACGATAAGACCAGTCGCCTACTTTGAAAAAAGAGCACTCAATTATACTTTTTAAAAATTGTTTACCTTGAAACAAAAATATGTATCACCAAGGTTATATGTAAGTATCGCCAAAGTTATCATGAACTAGGTGCTAACATTTACAATGGTCACACATGATATGAAACTGGTGCTTGTCTTCATGATGTTAGTTTACATTGTTGTTTATATTAACAGATACACAGACAAAAATTAGTTAGGTAGCCCAGGAAGTTTTTCAAGATAACTTTCAAAACTGTACAAATGATATAGAAATAAAATTCCTAAGAAAGGGTTGCGTGTAATGATTCAGACTCCACTGAGCAGATCACAGACTCCCATGTGAGACTTTCATGGTGGGTTGACTGTAGGTCTTATCTATGGAAATCTAGATGTCTCACGATAACCCCACTGACCTGGCAATTAACCCACTAATGCTTATTGGGCAGATAAGAGCATGAGTCAGCACTTCTGTGACCAGAAGTTCCACGTGAACTGAGACAGCAGAAAATGTTCTTGTGCCCTCTCGTCTGAAGGGCAGGGAGCCAAACAAGAAGTTCATGGAAGTTGTACTTCATGTTCGTACCCTGTGCAGGCAACAACAAAAAATAATTTGCATACTTATTCTTCAGGCTGAATGGGTTCATTCTTCGGGATGTTTTCCAGCATGGTCCAGGGATGGGGAACATAAAATATAATACAATTCTATTTGGCAAGAGTAGAAATATCTGAAAGCTCTTTTATGTTCTATTTCATCATTTTAACTGATGATTTGATGATTAAAACAAATCACAGGAAGACTATGTAGCTAAGGATGTTCCCACAAGCAACAAATCTCACTGAGCTCTTTACTGCAGGAACTGGAGATACAACAGTAACATAGCACTCCTGTTCTCGGGAGCTGATGTTCTGGTTCTGAGAACATTAAGTGAGCACAGAATTTATAATGTAATATCAAGGAGTCATATGCGCTATGAAAAAAATCAGGACAAAGGGTTAGGTAACAATATACCTGTGTGATGACTGCTTTTAGAGTGTCTTAAAAGACTCTAAGAAGATGTCCAATTCAAACACAATTTATAAGAAAGTGAGAAAATAGGTCATTATATAACCTAAAAGATAAAAGATGAACATTCCAGGTATGGAGAAGAGTAATTACAAAACTCCAAGATGAAACCAGGTTTGACTCATATGAGGAGAGGGGGTAAGAAGGCTGATTTAGTTATCTAGGGGAGTGTAAGAAAGATTGGGCGGTAGATTTGTTAGTTTTCTGTTGTTGTGATAAAAAAAAAATACTCTGACAAAAGCAACTGAAGGCAGAAATGATTTATTTTAGCTTCTAGTTCCAGAGGAATAGAGTCTATCATGACAGGGAGGGCATGGTAACAGGAGCAGGAAGCTGGCTGGTCACATTTTTACCCATACTGAAAGTGGGGAGCTAGCAGGAGGGAGGAACAAGAAGTAGGTGAAGGCTACAATAGATTAAAGCCCACCCAGTGAAGTAATTCCTCCAGAAAGAATTTACCTCTCCAGAGTGCCAGCCACCAGAAGTTATAGAGAAGTTTAAAATCCAGAATATCTATCTATCCATCCATCCATTGATAAATCAACTGGTTGATCTATCATCCGTCTTACAACTCAACAAAAGAGAAGCAACCAATTTGTCCAGTGGACAAAGGACTTAAGGGGACATCTTCCCAAGAAGATGGTGAAGTAGCTGGTGGGCACATGCAAGACGATCAGTACCATTGGTAATTTAAGTGACACAAGCCAAGGTGCTATCCAGCCCTTCCCATCTATTAGGATGACCAGAATTTTAATAAGCAAAATAAAGAAAAATAAGTGTGGGCAGGAATATGAACAAGTCGAGCGCTGGTATACTGTTGGTGGTAGTGTGGAGTGGTAGTGGCTGTGGCAGTCAGCTTAGCCTTTCCTGGGAAAGCTAAGCATTGAGCCATCACGTGAGCCAACGGTTCTATTCTGAGATGCGATGATGGTCATTCTCAATTGTGTACTTGACCGGATATGGAATCACCAAGTAGATACACCTCTGGGTGAGTCTGTAAGGGAGTTTCCAAAGAGGGTTAGCTGAAGATTCTCCTTTCATGCAGCTGCACCATCATACAGGTGGCAGTATCAGATTGAATATCAAGAAAAGGAGAAAATCAGCCTTTATCTGTAGATGTAACCAACCGCCTTATTAAATAATAACACAAAGCCAATGTAAGGATAAAAGCCCAAAGAGGTCAGAGCTAAGAATCTTACCCGCTTTTCTGCCAGCTAGCTTCTCCCACCAAGAGATTTCTCCGAAAGGCGTGTTACTTCCTGTGCGTTTGACTTATATAGAGTCCTTGTTCTTCCTTCTCATTGGTTGTAAACCCAACTACGTGACTGCCTCGTCACTGCCTCTCTGTCTTCTACAGTTGGTATTGAGATTAAGGGCGTGTGTCTCCAATGCTGGCTGTATCCTTGAACACACAGAGATCTACCTATTTCTGCATACCAAGTGCTGGGATTAAAGGCGTGGACCACCACCGCCCCTTACCAAGTGCTGGGATTAAGGGCGTGGACCACCACCGCCCTGGCTTTCGCTATGGCTTGCTAATAGCTCTGACCTCTAGGCAACTTTATTTATTAACATACAAATAAAATCACATTTCAGTACAAATAGAATACCACTATATCTCCCCCTTTCTAATTTAATAAAAAGAGAAAAAAGAAAGTTGTACCTAATATAAGAAAAACTATATACAAAAGTACAATAACTATATACAATATATACAAGTGATGAATACCTAAACAATGTCTAGTCCATTTGTATTTGACAAATTCAGAGAAAATAATTCCATTACTTATCCTGTTTTGGTAAGTCCAGAATGTATCTATTTCCTTTCTATCCTAACTAATCTTCAACTATAATTAATTAATCTTTAAGTATAACTAACCAATCTTCAACTATAACTAACTAATCTTCAACTCCCTCAGAGGCCCAAGAAGGAAATAATATTACCTAACAAAAATAAAAACAGGAAGTTCATGCAAGCAGCTTCCAAAAAAATTGTGAGTTGACAGAAACAGCCAGCCGCCTGGACAGTCACCTGAGGTTTCTCCGCAGTGTTGGGGCATCATCTTCAGCCTATAGGCTTAACGTATCTGACAGACTCATTTGTGAAGTAGGATGTACACAAGGTCAACAGTTCAACCTCACCTTGGGTGAGAACAGTCCATGTACCAGAAACACCTGAATTCCACTAGTGTCATGTCCTGATTCAGGATTTTAAATTCTGGAAATTGTTGATGGTTTTTTTTTAATTCAGCTGTCCGTTCTTCTTGACCGTGTATGTGTGGCTTCATCTCAGCATCCTGTTCTTCTCCACATCCCTCTATTAAATGCCAGTCTGCTATTAAGAGGCGTGAGCTTAGTTAGTCTTCAAGAATAACTGTTTCAGCTGCTGTTCCATTGCACATCAGAAGTCATCAGCTCACTGCCTGTTCAGCTGCCTTCGAAGGAAAGGGCACTGTACCTTTTCCGGATTGCAAAGGCCACTTCAGGGATGGTGCCATATTGTCCTGGCCTCAGAAGATGCCTTTTGATAAAGCCATAACCATACTTGTTTTGGCTAGAATCAGTAGTCCTTTGTTTCGTGTTCTGTCTGTCCATTTTGTCCAGTTGTCAGCAGTTGATTCGAGGATACTTTGTTGTCCAGTGGCCAACTTTTGCCACAATGAAAGTTAACTCCATATGCAGTTTCTTCAATGCCCATATTCTCTCTGAAGTAGATTGGTATTGCCAGGAGCCGACATGTCTCATAGTCATAACAAAAAAGAAAAATTTTTCTAAGTTATTAAAACATTTTAAATGCCATATTCTGTA